>PVJO010009738.1:0-67923 GCA_004026905.1 Hystrix cristata | reverse complement strand
GTCTTTGTGAAGACATGTTTTCACTGTGCAGGAGGGGATGTAAATATGTAGCAATGGAATGCCCAGATCATATAGTCCGCGTGTGTTTAATGTTTTAAGAAAATGACAAGTTGCTTTCCAAAGCGACTTCACTATTTCACAGTGTAACAAGCAGTGTATGAAAATTTTAGTTACTCAACCTTTTCAATACTACTCAGCATGGACAACAATTTTTAACTATTCTATAGTATATAGAATATACAATATGTATTTTCTGTGCTGTTATACAGTTGTGGTTTTAGTATACATTTACTTAATGAGCAATGTATGTATCTTCTCATGTGCTTATATGCCACATGTATATTCTTCTTCTTTTTTCTTATTATTGAGTGCAAGAGATTCTTTTAAAGTATTTTAGATATCATTCTTTAACATATATAAACTTTATGAATATTTTCCCCTACCTAATGTCTTTTGAAAAGTGGAAGATTTTAATTTTGTAGAAATCTAATTAGTCAGTTTTCTTTGGGTTGTATTTATTACATCATATTTAAGAAACCACTGTCTAAAGAAAGAAATGTTTTCCCATGTTTTCATCTAGAATTTGTCAATTTTAAATGCTAAATTTAGTTACATGAATTACTTTTTAGTTAATTTTAGCATGGCATGAAGTGTGGATTGAAATTCATTTTAAAAAATACAAATATTTAATTGTTCCCTGAATTAATTGTATATGTGTACCTTCCTTGAGAGTGTTGGATTGTTTCTGGAATTTCCATGCTGCTCCATGGTTGTACTGGTCTGTCTTTCTATTAGTGCCACACGGGTTTGATTACTGTGACTTTAAGGCTGAACTCATGAAGGAGTAATCTTCCAGCTTTGTTCTTTTCCATGTGTCTCTCCTCTTGTGGGACCTTAAATTACTGAGTCTCCCTTCTTTGTTTTTCCTTTGGTCTCAGCCCTGTTGGCCCTGGCTTGGGTCCCCCCACCCCGCCCCACTGCCCTGGTCATGCTTTCAAGGCATCCAGTGGGTCGATTCCCACCTCTCAAGAACCATGGTCATCCATGTTTGATATCCGGGGACTCAAAACAGTTCTTTCACATATTATGTCCGTGTGCTGTTGTTTATAGAGAGACAATAAATCTAGTTTGTTGTTCCATCTTTTGGACAGAAGTGGAAAGTCCTGGGCCATCGTTTAAACAAAACCCCCTCTAAAATTTTGATTCAAATAAAGACTTCCCCGCCCCCACCCCAGGACATTTCAGCCTGCCTAGTCCTGGGACCTTCTTAGATCTCCCCTTAGCAGCAGTAAGATGCTGCACCCCACCCTTTTCCAGGCTGCTTCCAGGCTGTCGGTGTGTTGAATTCCAGCTATCATTGTTCCCCTGAAGCTTTTTCTATAGAGAAAGAGCATAGGACGACCCCAGCTCCTGCTTTTTCCTTGAAGGTCATCTCCACAAGTCATTTTCCCTATCTGTGGGAAAAAAAAAAAAAAAAAAAAAGAACTTTGGCAGGCAGAACTACTTAGATCAATGCCTCCCGGAAATCCCTTGGACAGCAAAGACTGGACTGAATGTGACTTTTTGGGACTAAAGTGGAAAGCCCAGAGGGAGATGACATGGATGGGGGTGGGCTAGCAACTCTTACTTCCAGACTAACATACCTCATCAGTGAGCCCTCGCCATTGTAATCTCTGCTTCCAGCGATTCTTTGTGTGCCTTCTGGAATTGCGTTTTTTGCATTTGTGAAAAGTCTGTCTCATAAAAACCCCGCGACTTATACCTTGGAGTTGTTATAGAAACATTCCAGTGGTTAAAGAAAACATCTGTCGGTGTGAACAGTTCTCAGACAGGACTCTGTAGGAAGCTTATCTGAAGGGCTTGTGATTCCCATACACATTTTACAGAATCGGCCCTGACGTTCGCTAAAGCAGCAACGACTCTGTAGCTCAGCCTCAAAGGCATTCAAGTCAGCCTCAGCTTATGAATCTGAGATGCGTGGATTAGAGAATTTGCCATAGATTTTTTTTCCTTAGAAACCAAGTTAAAGTCCATTCAAATTGTCAATGCACCCTACTGTGGCTGGGTATATGCTTCGAACAGAGGGACAAGACACTGAAAGAGGAAGCTGAAATCAACAGCTTAAGATAAACATTTTCTGAATGTACTGAAAATGTTTTGCTGAAGCAAAAGAACACTGATGGGCCATTAGATGGTAGCCCACAGCCCTGCATCTTTTACTATTTGTGCGGCTGGGTAACCTTGGCCAAATAATTGAATATCTCTGGTATTTAACTGTCCTATCAATTAAGAAAATTGAGTTAAAATAAGTAAATGTATTCCTTTTGTTTTGGTCTGCTTTCCATTGCTGTGACAAATACCTGTGATAAACAACTTCTCAAGAGGAAATGTGTGCTTGGGTTCACAATTTTGGATGCTCAGGCCATCGCCAGTTAGCCACATTGTCCTGGGGCCTGTGGTGAAGCTGGGCATCATGCAGCAGGGGACGTGTGGGGGAGCAGAGCTGGTTACCTCATGGAACCCAGGAAGGAGAGAGGGAGAGACAGACAGACAGACAGACAGACAGATGAGGGTCCCACTATCTCCTTCCTGGGTGCGCTCCAGCTCAGTGAACCATCTTCTTTCTATGCAACTTCATTTCCCAAAGTTCTCATCAACTCCCACTAGTGCCACAAGCTGGTGACCAGTTTTAGCACAGGGACATTTTGGGACACCTCTCAAAATTATAGCACCTTCAGAAAAATACCTCCTAAATCTCTTTTTAAATATGGCCACGTAAGCAGTGTGTTATTACCAGTGAAACTGTCAGTAGCATGGTGTGTAGGAGGGGAAGATATTTTAGAGGAGGATAGATATTTCTATCACTTCTCCAGATAGGCCACGTCAATATCTTACCTCCCTGCCCATCTGCAGCATGAGCTTTGCCTACCAAAATAAATCAGACTTCTCAGAGTAAGAGGTAGAGAACATAATGGAATAGAGAAGAGTTCGTCCAAGGTTTGATTCAAGGCCTCTCAAAATGAGATTTTGCTTTTCTCTCACAAACTGAATGAACAGAGCAGCAAAGGGGAATGACGCTTCCAGAATAGTTTCTACTTCTCTGAAATTTATTTAATCTGAGCAATAACAAATATGCAACTGCAAAAAATACGTACCTCATAAAGTTTGGTATAAATTTGACAGGTCTTTTAAAAATCCTTAGGATATATTGAATGGTTGAATGTTAAATTATGATCATTTTTTGTTGGATGTTAAGATTAGGATTGAGTTGGGAAATAAACTCTACCTACTGAGTGTTCAGATACGAAAACACTTGTTAGTTTGTGACTTTCTGTTCTGACATAGAGGTCAATATGTACAGTACATCTGAAAGCAGGTGTCACCCAGGGACATTTATGAGTCCCAGTGAGTTGTATTTGGTCAGTTGTATATTGCAACTTTAAATTGGAAATGCAAGAATCGATTTCATCACAATTCTACTTAAAGGCCTTCTTGTTAAGAAATACTAATTTTCTTTCAGCACAGATTCATAAGGTTACTGTGACATTGTGGTGGCATTTTAAAAAATAAAATTTATGTTTTTATGCTTAAACTGAGGACTGTAGTTTTGATAGGAAAAAAATTACCCGTAGTAAGACAGTATTACATGATAAACAACATAAATAAGAGATCATCCACGAAAATTATTTTATTCAAACGTCATTACCTTAAAATTAAGAATGGATGCTTTTGTCGCAGGAACGATATTCCCAGCTAAGAAGTTGGTTTATTAAATGGGCAAGCCAAATCCAAGTTCCTGGAACTTGTGTTTAGTTTTGCAATGTTTTAATGTTCAATTTCTCAGTGCCGGACCACCAACCAACAATGTTAGTCACTTTCTGTAAAAAAAAAAAAAAATATGTCGTTGGCATTGCAAAAGAGTCTGCATGATTTGGGGACATTAAAATGAAACTAGAATGATGTTTAACCAGGGTCTGTCTGAGAATCTTGCTGAGAATCTTCTTTGTTTACATGTCTGAGTGTGTCTGGCAGGGTTCCATCAATACCCATTTCCACCCTTCAGTCACTTTCACGTCATGTATTTACTACTTCTGTTCACTACTTCTATGTATTCAATAATATATGTACACCTCTTATGTTGTCTATGCTTTTCATCCAGAAGCACACAAAAATGAGAAACTATTTCTAAAGGAGGGTATTTGGTTCTCTTTTATTGCCATCCTTAGTGGATAAATAAATAATTTTTTCCCCATAAAGAGCCCTGGGCCAAAACTGTAAAATCTCTGTCTGACAAAATATTGATTTGAGAATCAAAAGATACGGAATTGGCTGCTCCTGACCTTGCCAGGTCTTGCTGTCAACCTTGAAGTCTGCCAGTGAGCAACAGGGAATGCTTGATGACAAATATTCTTTCCTTACAGCAAAATTTTGAAAATGAGTAAAAGTTAACACAACAAGGAATATTCTTCAAAGAAAATGCATCATTCTGACAAAAGCTAAACTCCCCAATATTCTCTCTCTCTTCTCTGTCTATCTCTTTCTCCCTCTCTCCCTCTTTCATATTCTCTGAGGAAAAATAAAGTGCCATATCTCTTCTTGATTTCCTTGTATCCCTCTGACTAAAAGCCAAGAGGCATCAAAGTTTTTCTCTTCTTACAGATGTCACTATATGTTGGGAAGAAAATTAGAGAAATCTAGGCCTTTTTCTTTTTCTAGACATCATCAGATGCTGAGAATGACACTAGACAAATAGTTAAAATCACTTCGGAAACAAATTCATGTAAAACGAGAGCCTCAGATTTTTAACATCTTAAGGAATTTCTTCATTTAAAATTCAATGCCAGCTTTTCCAGGCATTTATAGAGTCCATATCAGGGTCTGTATGAATGACACCTTGTGGCTTTGGACTTCTGGCGGAGGACCGCCAATCAGAGCCGCAAGCAGGAGGCCTGAGTGCTGGAGACTAGATCCTCCACGTGTGTGGCCCTGGCGGGACTCCGCTCATACTGCCGACAGAGGCTATCTTCTTCTAGGGGAGACCGAACGTCTTATCAGGATGCTCATGTCCCGCAGTTATGTTCTCTGGCCAGCTGCATCCTCATCAGCTACTCTTCTGGACTTCTCAGTCCCAGCGGCTGGTCTCAGGATATTTCAGTTTCTCTTAGTGGATTTCTGTAAACCAGGCATGTCTAACCCTGGGCCTGCTTGTGACCCTGGACAGCGAGGTGACACCACTAGCTTGTAAGCTTTCAGCATTATTATTTGATTTTTAGAGACAGCTTTCGTAGCTTAGTTTCATGCTGCTCTAGCGTGAACTGCAAGGGCAAAAGGAAACGGCGGGGGGGGGGGGGCGCTCAGTGCAGCGCTGTGAGCAACCCGCATCTCCGGTTAGTGTAGTCAGTAATCCCGAGTGTGAAAGAGGTTATGTGCGCTTTTGTGAGTTGGTGAGTAAAAGCAGCAATGGCTAATAATAGCGTCTCAACTACCTAACTGCAAAGGTAGGTGTTTATTGTATGAACCAGGCATGTAAGTTTTCTTACGTAATTCTAAGAGGAGCTTGTTGTGTTATGTGGAAAATAATTTAATAAATCGATATAACTTTTCAGTAGCAGTGAGAGTGGAAGTACAAAATGTATCAAATAGTTTTTACTTATGATATAGTTATAATTAAGCATACAAATTGCTAGTACTAGAAAAATAAATGGCCACTTATTTGTTGATTTTTGAAATGTACGGAGTTGCAATGAGACACCCAACCCAAAGAAAAATTTGATCATGACCGTTTACTTTTATAAGGCTTGACACCCTGGAGAAAATTTCCTTCACTTTATAATCATGCCCTCTCCATATTATCACTTTTCATCAGTGTGTAAATCTGTGAACAACTATTTTCAAGGATGAAGCTCAGGAAGTGTAAAATTAGATAAGGAGTTTCTGACGAGCACCTTGAGAACTCACTAGAAATTGCAAGCACGTCCATCAAACCGGATACTGGCACATCAGTTTCACAGAACAAGGTCCAACATCCCACTAACTTTATGTTTATACTCTCCTCTCTTAATGTTATAAAGACATATTAGAACTAAAGGAAGTCTTGCCACTTATGTATATTAAATTTTATCATCTACTTGATATAAGGCTCAAGATCGTTCTTCCTCACTCAATGTGGCCCAGGCAAGCCAAAATTTGGACAGCCATGCTGTCAACAGCCTCACACAGCTTCGTAAATACTCTCTCCATTAAACTCTTCCTAATAGTCATTTTCAGTGTGTGCTCTGTTTCCATCCAGGATTGTGACTGATTGTGTATACAGCGCTTTCCATTAAGTATTGTCCTATTTTTTTTCCTGATTAGCAAGAATTAATGCTAAGAAAAAAATGAGCCTGGGGCTGGGGATTTAGCTCAGTGGTTAGAGTGCTTGCCTTGTAAGCACAAGGCCCTGAGTTCGATCCCCAGCACCAAAAAAAAAAAAAAAAAATGAGCCTGCCAAAGAATAGGTAAACTTGGAACATTGGAGCAAAATAATCGGAGCGACGTAGAGTCTAGATTTTAGTTTGTTTTTTAAAAGCAATATTTTACAAAATCTATGCTTTAATAATAAAAGTAAGGAGAGTGACAATAACAGGGGTAGTAATTGTCATTTGGCAAGCACTCAACCTTATTCATGGAGTGAAGTTCCACTCTGTACTCTGCCCCAAATTTCCTGTTATCTTTGGCCCATGAGAAGTAAGAATTTCCTGTCCTAATGAGCCTTTTATGGAGCATTTCATAATTTTTGGCATTTGTGGGTTCTAATAAATTTACCAACTACATTTTACAAATAAAAACAATAACTGCTAAAAGATAAAAATCAAACATAATATTAAAAATTAGTAAGATTAATACTAGTTGTAAGGTCCTTTCTCATCATATTTTCTGGAATTTATGTGATTCTTATTTATTATAGAAATGACAAGAATTGGTGATACTACTGGGTAATTATGGATGTTGTGTTTAATTACAGAAATCTTTCTCAATAAAAAGCACATTTTATCTTCTATAAGGTGCTAACATGATTATGAAACATCTTCAACATGTTTTAAAAATTATTACTTCAAACCATATTAAGTTTTTAAACATGTCACAGCAATTTTCTTTTTCCTCTGATAAATGAGAAAATTGAGAAAGATACAGATTTTTGGCAATACAGGCATTTAGTACACTTAGAGTTAAAATCTGAGCTGTATTTTTTAAAAATAGACTTTTTAGAGTGTTATTTTTTGTTTTTGCTATTTCTGCTCTTAATTGACATAAAATGGGACATATAGGGTATTAAATGATGTTTTAAATACATAAATATATTGTCTAATGTTCAAATCAGTGTAAGATAATCTATCTTGATAGATACTCTTACATTTGTCATTTGTTTGTCATTTATTTGTGTTAAAGACCTAATTAGAAAACGCAAATAGTGAGGAAGTTGTTTTTAACTGAAACAGGGTTTCCTTTTGTCGCTAGCTGACCTTAGCACACTGCCAGGCTCACACAGTCTTCCCTCAGCCTCCCAGCAGCTGGAAAGACAGGTGCACAACACCAGCCCCAGCTGTGGTAAAGACATTCCAAAGTTTTCTTCTAGCTTTTTTGAAAAATACAGCACATTAACATATGTTATATATGCATTCGCCCTATTATTCAGTAAAACAACAGAAAGTGTTTCTCCTAACTGTAATTTAGTCCCCATTGACTATCCTTTCTCTGTCGCCCCCTTCCCTGTATGTTCCACAGCTTCAGGTAACTAGTCTACTTTCAAATTCTATGAGACGAAATATTTTAGATTCCACACATGAATCATGACTGTTCCATATATATATATATATATATATATATATATATATATATGCACAGTCTTTCTGTGCTGAGCTTATTTAATTTAATATTATTATGTATTATGTCCCTCAGTTTCACAAATGTTGTTGCACATGACAGGATTTTTGTCTTTTTTAAAACTAGGTAATATTCTGCCATGTACATAAATTACATTTTCCTCATCAAAAACTTTGGTTGTTTCCCTTTCTTAGCTCTTATAACAGTGCTGCCATGAACATGAGCATGTAGAATGTAGATATCTCTTAACATACTGATTTCATGTTTTGTTTTGTTTTGTTTTGAAGATACACCCTATAAGGAAGTTCCAGCTTTATGAGGACCTTCCATACAGGTCCATAATGTTTGTACTCATTTACATTCTCACAAAGAATGAAGACATTCCTTTTCCTCTGATCTTGGCCAGTGCTTATCTTTTGTCTTTTTGATCTTAGCCATTCTGCTTAGAGTGACGTGATATCTCACTCTGGTTTTGACTTGTGCTTCCCTAATGATTGACGATGCTAAGAATTTTTCACAAAACCTGTGAGCAATTTGTTTATCTTCTTTAGGAAAAAGAAATGTCTAATTGTCCATTTTTAATGTGGTCATTCTTTTTTTCTGTGAAGATTTTTAGTTCCTTGTTATCAGATGTATAGCTTGCAAATATTTTCTTTTTTCCTGCATATTGTCTCTTACTGGGTTATTTCCTTCACTGTGCAGAAGTGTTTTAGTTTGATATAATCCATTTGTGTATTTTCGCTTTTATTCCCTGTGCTTTTGCAATCTTACCCAAAAAAGTCTTTTGGACTGCAACATCCGGAAGCATTTCCTGTGTCCAGCCTGGGGGTTTTAGGCCTCTGACTTATCCTTAAGCCTTTAATCCATTTTGATTTTTGCCTATGGTGATAGATGTAGTTCTAGTTTCATTCCTTTGCATATTCAGTCTCTCCAGCATGTTTATTGGATTTTCCCATATCCAGTGTATGTTCTTAGCCCTTTTATAGATGATCAGAGAAGTGTAAATATGCACGTTTAGTTCTAGGCTTTCTTTTCTGTTCTAATTGTATAGGTGTCTGACTTTGTCCCGATTCTATGCTGTTTTGATTATTATAGCTTTATAGTCTACTTTGACATAAGGTAGTGTAATACCTCCTGTTTTGTTCATTTTGCTCAAAATAGCTTTAACTATTAGGGGTTTTTTTGTGTGGCTACACACAAATTTAGGAATTTTTAGTTATATGAAGAGTGTCATTGGTATTTTGATTGGGATTGCATTGAATTTGTAGATCACTTTTGGTCAGATGGGCATTTTAACAATATTGGTTCTTCCAATCTATGAGCACTGGATGACTTTTCCTTTTTTCTATGTGTTCTTTTCAATTTTTTTCATCAATGTTTTATAGGTTTCATTACAGACGTCTTTTACTTCTGCTAAAATTTATTCCTATGTACTGATTTTTTAGCTATTGAGAATGGGATTGGTTTCTTCATTTATTTTTCAGATAATTCACTTTTGGAATATAGGTTATTAATTTTTGCATGTTGATTTTACATCCTTCAAAACTAATAAATTCATTTATTTAGCTCTAATCTTTTTTGGTGGCATCTTTGGAGTTTTCTAATATAAGATCACATCATCTGCAAACACTGATAGTTTGGCTTCCTCTTTTCCAGTTTGGGTGCTCTGTTTTCTTTCAGAATCTGCTTGTTTTGACAAAGTAAATCATGGAGATGAGAAGAAAAGTGAAATGTGTTGATTACCTGGAGTGAATATGAATTCTGTGTAATTAATGGATTGTCCCAGGATGCCAGTGAATTCTATTCTTTTTGAATGTGTACTTGCACAGAGAAAAGGCTGGTTAGAAGCGTACATTTTTTTAAAACAATTGTGAAAAACACCTTTAAAATACATTTTCATCAATCCAGTAACCAAAAAAACCTTACAATTGCTAAGTTGAGGGATAGTTATAGGAGCATTAATTGTGTGCTACAGGTCTCAATTTCTGGAAGCATATTGGAAGGCTGATCAAACCAGGCTACTGTTCATTAAAGTGGTATTTATGCAATGGGTGATTCAAATTATGATTTCAAATCTGAAAAATCCTGACTGTTAGGAAATGGAAACTCTGAAAGGTGCAGTAATGTGTTATTAGTTCTATGTGTAGATATGGTGTAAGATGGACGGGGTTAGAATTCTAGCTCTTTCCATCACCTTCTACGTGGCTTAAGTTGGGTTAGACTTCAATTTCTCTGTGTTTCACTATTCTTATCAATACAGTGAAGATTATAACAGTTTCCACATCATGACTCACATGAAGACAAAATTATTATAATTATTATTATTTATAGGAAAATAATAAATAAGAAGAATGTATCTAAGGCCGCAGTCTGACTGGCAGGGAGCCCAATCTCCTTCTACTGCAGATTCCCTTACTAATATCGGGGTGGAAATGCTTCTGCTGCTGTTGATATAAAGTCCAAATTCATTAATAAGGGATTTATTTTAATGAGGCACCTACAATGCTTTACTTATCATATGCTTTAACTACTCTGGTCTACTTGGTCATTCGCACACATTACCTTCACATCTCCAAATGCGAAACTTGGTCTCGTTTTCCTTCATGGAGTGTCCTGCCCTGTCCCTTTAAATATCTGGCAAATTGTCATCGACACTTTAAGACATAGCTGTCTTAGAGATGGATGTAGTAACAGAAATCACTCTAAGCCTGATTTTATGAAAACTTCGTGTAATGAGAAGACATACACTGTTCTCAAGCAAAACCCATGGGTGAGAAGTACAGTCAGGCCTCAGGGAGACTTGAGCCTGCTTGAAAAATACCCTGGAATCAAAACTGTTTTCACTTTCTTCGTCCCTCTTCTTGTGAACTTAAATGTCCCCTTCTTCTCTTCCTCTCATTGTCTGCTTCATTTTCATCTGTGTCTAAAATCCAGCTTTGTTTTTCTATCAGTGTGGTAGAAAATAGCTACCACAGACTACATATTCTTTCCATTTAATGAAGAACAGAATGACCTATAATTTCTATTTCCAGATCACAAATTTCCAGGGAAGACAACCCATTTACTCTAGCTGCCCCAAGCTCCTACCTCGTGGGGTCGACAACGGCCAGGAGACGCCTCACTCTGTAGTGAAACACATTTTCAGGGCCCCACTTGCGGGAGTCAAGGATGCAGGGATGAGATGAACTCATGCATGGTGAGAAGTCAATATCCATCTTCTCTTTAAAGAGTATGCACATCCCTTCCAGGTAGGATTCACTAGTCTTCCTGCGACCCTACAGTAGTACTTATATCATAATATTAACTATACAGTTCATATAAATATCCTTATTAGTGTGAGCACCTCCAGGACAAGGAGCTGTCTCATTCATCATTGTATTTTCATTACTTAATGATGATATAGCCCTTAAGGAGCTCCTCTAATTTGGGAAGGCCAAGAACAATAATTTTGATAGAAGAAAATATTTTGTAAGAGATACCAACATTATAGAAGTTCAGAACTAGACGTCATTTTTGACATGAGTTATTTTTGTGAAAGAGGTGAACTTTGACTTGCATCTTGAAGGACATGTAGATTTTACCAGGCAGAGAAGTTGAAGGGAAGGCATTTCAAGCTCTGAGAAAAATTGGAGTAGAACGGCGAATGCAGAAAAATAGGAAGATAAATGAGTGGAAGTGTGAAGTGGGATTCAATTAAAGTTTTGTTTGCTTAGAATCCGTAATGGAGATGAATAAGAAATGAGGTAATGGATACAGTTTATGTAAAATGAAAACGCTTTCACGTTTAAATTTCAAATATTCCAACAACACTTTGTTTTATTTTTGCACCATATTTTGCAAGATGACATTCCAATAAGGTACATATAAATCAAACTGATTACTTGTGGAATAAGACTGCAATATGAGGATAAAAGGAAATAATAAATATATACTCAGGAGGCTAAAGTTGTATTACTTTGTTTTTCATTTTTCCAAGGACTTGATATATTTTATAGCAGTTGCCTTTATTGGAAAAGTTAACTAATAAATGGCAATCAGTGAATCGGTAAATTAAAGATTTATATTTTAGTCTTATCAGTGTAGAAATAAATGAAGAACACCCAGAAGAAAGCAAGCAAAAACTGTTTGTTCCAAACTTGCTACAGTAAGCGGGTCGGCCCCTATCTTGTCTTTGGCAGACACTCAAAGGCAATCAGAGAAGTGAAAAGTGAAATAAGGAAGAGGCTTCAGATGCGCCCTAGTAGGAAGGATTTGGAATGTGGAAGCCTGTAGATGGAAGGGAAACATCCTATTTTATGTGCTCAGCTTGGTTGGTCCACAATTAGAAGTGACTCGCACATCTGGGAAACTGTCCAAACTGGGCATTTCTGGTCAATTGCTATAAGGTTATTTTTTAACTTTTTGTACTGTTTACTATGGATAGTGATGTGAGCTCTCAAAATCTGATCGGCTTGGCTGGGTACAGTAGATAATAGTTTGGCTTCCTGGGCTGGTTGCAGAGTTTTATTTTGCTACCTGCTTTGACCATTGTCCATTTGTATGTTCACTCTCTCATCTTCAAGGATAATACTAAATGCTTGAAAGTGCAAATGGAGTTTTTTATCTCTACATCGCAAAAGTCTATCTCAGCTTTTACTTACTATGAACATGTTGAACGAAGTAAATATATGGACATTTTTAATAAATGAGATAAACAAAAGAACCATATCCCAATTTTTCTAGGCTTAAAAACATAGGAGCCCAACAATAGCATGCTAGTAACAACAATGTCTATTTGTCTGCAGTCTTCATACTTTCATAAAGTATTTGTAGTTATTCTCCAGGAGTTTCAATGTTAGATCAATTATCTAGAGACTACTGCTTGGTTTTCATGTTTGCTATGAACTCCTGTCCAAGTTCAAGGATTTTTTCATACCTAGTCATGTTTTTCTTGCCCATTTCTGTCCACAGAAAATTCTTGAATCCATTCTTAATATAGATTCCAAAAATGATTTACATATCTTCATTTAGTTGTCCCTTGTCAGGAAAGTATGTATCTCACTTTATTCTGAAGTATGATCCATGCTGTTCATAAGTCAAGGAGTGACTGGGGAGGCAGCGTGAATACCATGAATTACTCTTGTCCTGATACACAGCACATCGGGCCTGCACACTCTGATGCCTTCGATGCCTTTGTTTTCCTGAAATACGTTGACTTCGATTTCCAGAGTAATACATCCTTCTGGATGTTGTCTTAGGCATCTTTTGAATTTATCCATCACGAGCAGACTGCCTATTCTTCATCTTATCCTTGCTCATCTGTGATTTCTAAATTCTATTTTCAGAAGTCTTTTTTCTTTTAAACTCACAGTCTCATCTAAGTGATTCCTTATACAATCATGTACGTTTATTTGCCAGTTCCCAAACATTTATCTCTTACAGTTACACACCTGTGTCTTCAACTCTCTATTAAATATTTTGGACATTGGGGTAATATAGGTAATTGTCTTTTTCTGGTTTTCTCCATTGATGGAGAATAAAATATGGAAAATAAAATGGTCGACAAAAAGTCAATGCAAATGAAATGAATTATGCTATCTGGAAACAGAAATACAAGACTGTTTTTTGACTAGAGATTTCTGGAAATTTCTAAATTGGAGAATGTGGTAAGTCTCCCATTCCCTTTTACACTCTCCTACCAACCTTACTCACTGCACATACACTCAGAAACACACACATGTGCCCTTCTTGCCCTTGGGCTGGAATAGGAAACTATGACTTTTCTCATGTTCCATGGAACAATGTCACATGAGGGAGAGAAAAGAGATGAATCTTTACTAAACTCTTACATTGACCCACTCTCTTAATTTGACCTACTAGGTGTCAAACCCTCCCTAACTTGGCAAACTGATAATTTGAGAAAGAGTAAATAAGGGAACAGATTGGTATTACACTAGTACTATCTTATTACTTTCTCATCGTTGAGACATAATACCCAGTACCTGCAAATTAAGGGAAAAAAGGTTTAATTAGGCTCATAGTTTGTAGAGGTTTCAGTCCACAGTCAGCTGGCTTCAAGGTAGAGAGACAGGCAGAGGGGCAGGCACAGGAGGCTTGCTCGTGACACAGCAGACAGGAAGCAGAGAGAGCTCATGGGAGGAGTGAGGGAGATGGACTGACCTACTTTCTCTGACCAGGCTTTACTTCTCAACACTACATTTGACTGATCAGTGGAGCGATCCACCGATGAGTATTTTGCACTCATGTGCCAATCTCCTCCCCAAAATACCAGTATGAGTGCGTGAGTCTCTTGGGGGACATCTAGTTATAAACAATTACATTCTGCTCTGACCCCCAAAAGCCTCATGCACGTATCTTCATGCAAAGTGCGTTTAGTCCATCTCTAAGAGTCGCCGTGGTCTTAACGACAATTTCAGTAATGCTGAAAAGTCCAAGTCCAATGTCTTATGAGATTTAAGGTGAACTCTTAGCCGTGAGCCCCTGTAGGAATGAAAAGAAAGCTAAACGTTGCTGATGCACCATGGACACAGGGTAAGAATTCCCATTCAAAAAGGGAGAAATAAAGAGATAAAAAGGAATGGGACCAAAACAAGACCTAAGTCCATCACAGAAAATATTAAATCTTATAGTTCCATGTCCAGTAACTGGACAATCTGTGGCAAGATGTGAACTCCAAAGGATCTGGGTGGCCCTGCCCTTACCGCACTGCTGGTGTTGCACCCCTCATGGCTTCTCTCTTGGGCTGGCTTTGCTCACTCCTTGCGGCTTTCCTCAGGCATTCCATATTCCTGGCTTTTTCAACCTTTTGGCAATTCAACCTCCTGGCTTTTTAAACCTTCACAGCACTTTCAGCTTCGCACACAGGCCTCTCAGGCTCACACCGACTGACCTCCTAGGACTTCTTCTGAAATCTAGGTGGAAGCTTGCTTGACCTCATAACTCTTGCATTCTGCATGCATTTAAAACCAACGTGATGTGGATGATGCCGAGGTCTGCCACCAACTGTAGCCAGACTTCTTTCTATCATGGCTGGAGGGGTCTCTGAGTGCCTGGATGGCACTATGAACCTGATATTGAGGAACAAATTCCCTAGGCAGCTGCCATTCTGAAGCATGATGCCTTGGGGCTCCAAAACTAAATCTTTCACTTTTGTGATTTTGAGCCTGCAAAGAGTAGGCTCTTGCTGTTTGCTGTGATATCTTCAAGTCATCTTTTATCTCGTTCTGCTCTAAAATACTTGGCTTCTTCCTAATCATTTCAGCAACCAAACTCTCTTCTGGTGCATTCTTATAGGGCCCAGCTTCCCTGGAGTTTCCTTTCTAGCCAAACTCAAAACTCTTTAAGTCATTTAGTGGCACCATTTGCTCTTGATTCTCAAGATACAGGTAGCTAAAAACTGAATGGCATTCATGCCAACCACCTCGACATTAGACTGCCTTGAAACTTGCTCTGCCGTATTAATTAGTCCACTGCCCTTCATTTCAATGTCTTGAAAAGTCTCAAGACAGGAGCAAAATATGGACACATTTTCTGCCAGATCATAACACACATGACCCGCAGCACAAAGCCAAGAGTTCCTGCTCCCGACTGAAAGCTCCCTAGCCTGGTTTGCTCCATCTGATTTTTTTGGTATTTTTGGTGCTGGGGATTGAACTCAGGGCCTTGTGCTTGTGAGGCAAACACTCTAACCACTGAGCTAAATCCCCAGTCCCTTCCATCTGATTTTTATCAGCATTCTGGTCTTCTGAGCTCTGCCCAGCATCTCCCAGGAAGTTCAGACCTCAGCATTTTAAAGGTGTTTCTCCAGTAGGAGGCTCCAAACCTTCCCAAACTCCTTTCATGAGCTAGCTCCGAAGGCCTCTGAACCACGTTATTGGGTAGCTGCAGCAAGGAGCAATGAGCCCACTCTAGGTACCTAACTATATCTTAGTTACTTTCCTGACTATTGGGACACAACACCCAAAGTCAACAAATTAAGGGAATAGAGGGTTTTTAATTTTTTTTTTAACCAAGAACATGTATACATGTATTGGTACATTGTATACATAACGATCACATTCATCATGGCTATTTTGTACCTGTACATGATGTATCTTGGTTCCCCCTCTTCCCCTCCCCTCCCTTCTGCTCCTCCCTTCCCTGTTTACAGCAGGTTTATTTATATTTTTCCATTTTTTCCCTTTCCCCTTTCTTTCCCTTTTCCCTTCCTACTTTTCCCCCCTTCTCCCTTTTAGTTCTCTCTTTGAATATTATCTCCCTTTTAACACTCAACAACTAATGAATGGCTAAAGAAGATGGTTTTTTTCCTACACAGTGGAGTACTATTCTGCCATAAAAAAGGTTAAACTAGAGACATTTGTAGTTAATGGATGTACCTTGAGAACATACTCTTAGTGAAATAAATCAGACACTCATGAGTACACATCAAATTGTTCCTCTGATATGAGAAACCATAAATGTAGATAAGGACAAAGAGGTATAATAGATATTATATAGAAGTTTATTTTGGCTCAGAGTTTGTGGAAGTTTTAGTCCATAGTCACTTAGCTCCAAGTCAGGGTAGTATGGCAGAGGAGATATAGCTCATGACTTGGTAGTAGGAAGCAGAGAGAGATCTAGGGAAGAAGGAGGGAAATATACTTTCTCAGGCCATGCCCCCATCTCCTACCACCAGGCTATACCTCCCAATATGCCATTTAACATAAACTTATCAGTAGACTGATTCACTGATGAATATTTTCACATCCAATGATCTAATCACTTCCCAGAAGTCCCACCCAGATATGAACCATAACAGTTACTTTTCTTTCAAGGAAACATGAAGAGAGAGAATTAGGTTTCTACCAATATTCTCCAATTGGGTGTCTTTAAGGCAGTTCACAGTCAACTTGCAAAATCTAGCTTCTCGTTTACTGTCCACCTTCAGTGTGCTGCTCCTCCTAGCTCCTGACTCAGTAACTACGGCCAGCATTCAGTCACATACCTGAGATGTAGAAGAGACAGAAACATGCAATCCTTATTTTCCCCTCTGTTTTCCAACAAGTATTAAGAAAAGGGAAAGTGCCTATTCTCTTTGCAAAAATATATCATTCTGCAAGTGATACTGTGTTATTTCATGATGCTAGTTAAATATGGTGCCTGTAATCTATCATAGGAAGTGGGGCTCTTCATGAATTTGGATTGTGAAATTTATTATCTATGCCTCTAAATCTTGCGGTCTCATTCCTGGTTAACTACTTTTTACAATTCCATTTTTACATCTGAACTGTAATAAAGTCTTCATATCAAACATGGAATTCACACTTGTGAAACAGATAAATTCTATATAGGTCTACATAACTTGTGAAATAGATAGATCATATATAAGTCTACGTAAGAGAGGGAAAATTTATAAACTTCAGACATACTTTAAATATCAGTTTCTTAGTTGCAGACAGAATATGAAAGGAATTATTATGAAAGTTAATATTACCTCCTTACTCATATAAAAACCATTCTCTAAGAAGTAAAAGTCCTAGGATTGCAAAGAATAGAGCAAAATGTTTCACAGAAGTGCAATAGATTTCATCACTTACTTTGCTACTTATCTTGGATAAAAATTGATTCCAAAATTTGACCGTGTTAAATCTGCGCTCCCAATTATTTATTCAGTCTCCATAGAGAAGACAGCGTAGACTTTTTCCATGAATATAATTTCTTTATTTTCAAATATTATAAGTTGAACATTATTATACGTGTTAGTAAGGCAAATCATTTCATAAGAGCACCAGTAAAATATCTTTATCATAAAATAGTGTAAAAGTACCAATGTACATAGAATCCCTTTTTCGTGGGCAATAGGAATAATAATTTTTTTCAGTATTATATTTTGAATATAAAATCCCCAGAGAATCAAATAATCTTTGTGGTGATAACACCTAAAATGTGTTATGCAATTACTCTGTACCAGGCCTTAATCTATGATTAATGAATGAATGAATTCACAAAGCCCTGTGAGCAAAAGGTAGTCCAGGTGTGTAAGTCTCTTTCTAAAATCCTTGGGGCTGGATACGTCTCAAAACAGTGCTTTTCAGATTTCAGAAAGATACCATAGTGTGTATGTGTGACTATATAGCATCTTGAGACCATACTCTTAAGTGAAATAAATAGGACAGACATGTTTAAATACCACATTGTTTCTCTGGTGTGAGAAACAGAAAGTGTAAAGACTAAAATGTATTATATTGGAAAAGGGAAGAAAGTGTTCAAATGGGAAGGGGAACAAGGGAGGGGGAGGGGGAAAGGAACAGAGGGACAAGAGAAATAAGAAATGGAAGGAAAAAATGGAAACGAACCTTTTGTAATTAAGGAGGGAGGAGGTGGTGAAGGGAGGGGAGGGAAATGAGAAAAAAAGAAGCAACAAGATATATCATGTACAGATACAAGTCCTCTATCATGAATGTTATCACTGTGTACACCTAAAACGTACCATTAAAATAAAATAAATAAATAAATACATAGCATTCTCAGAAGAGTCTGAGACAGTGCTGAATAATCAAATACCAATGGTTTTATAAACATTTAGATGTTCACATTACAAAAGAAAATATGGCCATCAGTAACCCACATAAGTGCAGATCTGTTCTCCTTACCAGATGAGTCTGACCCAAACTTAATAAGTTTCTAGATTTGAAAAACTTCAGATTTTATAACTGTGTTCGAGGGATCGATAGCTGCATTGTTACCTATATTCCACCACTAAGGAAATTGAGGTAAAATATGAAGTAGCTTGCCCAAAATCATATTGGAAATGAGTGGGAGAGAATTGAATCCAGGCAGTCTAGCTCTTAATTCTCTCAACCTCGATGACCTACCACTAGATCTTGAGGATACATCGAAGATTATTTCTCTTCCTTACTAGTTCGAGATGTTTTATTCTGTGTTCCTACAATTGAATTGAATTCCTTTAATAAATGACATTTACTACCTCATAAGGAACCTTTGTCCCTTCTAATAGTGATATGATACCTACCTCTACATAACCTCCATTTATTAATTTTAGTGTTGTCTTTGAAAGCAGCAAATACTAAATGCATTTATAATGACAGTATTTCAAAATTGTAAGGCTTGTTCTTGCTGTTTTCTTTTATATTTTCTCTTTATTTATCTACATACCTCTAGTTCATTCATATTTATACTCTTTCTTTTTCCATCAAAAGTCTAAACACCCTCTTGGGTAGTACTGTGTTTTTTGTTAATGTTCTTTTAAAAAATATATTGATGAGAAAAAGAAGTCGGTAAACTGATGATTTATCTTATTTAGAGTAGAGCACGGTGGGACACTTATTCCTGGGACAAGAACACAATTCTACTGCTGGAAACTGAGTAAGTTGCTAGCCGTTTTCACTCTCATACTCTGTTACTGATTTATATTATCTCTGTGCTTAAGAAATACCTGCAGAGACCTTTGGGAGAGAGACATCAGAAAGATGGTGGAAGAGAACTTTCCAGTGCTCAGCTTGTTGCGGAAGTATCCATTTGAACAAATATCCACACTTTCCCAAAGTCCGAGGACTCCAGATGAGAGATTATAGTGACTGAATATAACACGGAATGAAGGAAGGACGCATTGAAGAGGAAAGACTTTCACATTAGCTTTCTCGCCTCCGCTCCAAGCCCAAACACTGTATTGCAGAGAGAGCTACCCACTATACAGGGAAGACGCATAAAGAGCCAGGGACCCCAGACGAGGCCTGCCATAGTGGACCTGGGGGCTGAGGCCCATCTGATGTCCACAGACTCTGGGCTAGCACCCATTGATCCAGCCTTCTAGCTCAAGCTAGTACTGGTCCATAAGCCCAGATGCCAGGCCCACTTTCGTGCCAGGCTAGCTCCTAAAATCCCAACCTTCAGGCCAGCCCCAATCCCAGTGTTTGCAGGCTCTGTGCCAGTAACTACAGAGCCAGATTCCAGACCAGCAACCCAAGACCTACTTGCAGACTGACTCTGTGGCTCGAGACTCTAGGAGTATTCAGCACCAGGCTAGCCTCCATGACATCAGGTCCAGGCTCATCCCTGGAACACCAACTTCTAGTAGACTCAGGGTCCAGCTAGACCCCCGTAGAGTCTGCATCCCAGTTAGACACCTTGACCCGGGTTCCAGGACTGTCCCAGGTACCCAGGACCAAGACCTTTCACTGTGGGTCCAATCTCTACACCTATCCAGTGGACCCACAGTTTATACCTACCCTGTAGACAACAGTATTGGGATGGTGCCTATTACCAAAGCTCCAAGAAGACCATCATGCCCCAGGACTAATCTCTATCCACACAGACTCAGACTACAAGTCCAGCCACGCACTGACCCAGACATCCAGCTAGCCTGCCCAAGGGCTGCAGAGCACAAGCCAGCTCAAAACCTGAGAATGAGCTGAATAAAGCCCAAGTCTGTAAACACAGAAAATGTGACTGTTTCTTCCAGTACACAGTCAAAAACACGAGACCACTGTTATTATTACTAATAATGGAAACATCACACCCTCAGAGGAACAAGAGTGCACTAGGACCTGGAGAAATGGAGATGTTTGAAGTCCCTGACATAGGAGTAAAAACAGTTATATTTTAAAAGTTCAATAAGCTACTAGAGAACACAGTCAACTAGCAAAATAAGGTAACAATACCTGAATAAAAGTAAAAGTTCAACAAAGAGCTGGAAACTATACCAAAAATCAATCTGAAATTCTGAATGTGAAGAACAAAATAACTGAAATGATAAATTTCACAGAGAGCTTCATTAAAAAATTTGATCAAGAAGATAGACCTTGAAAACAAGCCACTTGAAATTACCTGGTCAGAGGGTCAAAAAGAAAAATGAATGCACAAAATCCAGAAAGCCTATGTGATTTATAGGCACCATCAAGTGAACCGTTATACAAATTATTAGTCTGAGAAGGAGCAAAGAAAAAAAGGAGTCAGAAAGCTTATGTAAAGAATAAAAAATCCTCAAGTCTGGAGAGGAAAATGAAGTCCAAAATACCCCCAAATGGACAAAATATAAAGAAATCTTTACTAAGACACATTAAAATTAAATCTTAAAAGTCAAAAACCAAGTTAAAATCTTGAAAGCAGCAAGAGAAAAGCAACTCATCACATACAAGGGAACCTTCATAAGACTATCAGCGATTTTATTGAAGAAACTTTGTAGAGTCGGGGAGAATGGGAATTTTCAAAGCACTGGAAAAACACAAACAAAAACAGAAAAACCTCCCACCCCAAATTTTATCTGTGGCAAGGCTGTCTTGAGGAAATGGGTGAGAACAGAAGTTATGGGAGATTATCACAAATGAATCTGTGCTGTGGTTGAAATACGCTTGTCTCCTCACAACTTCCACACTTTGCTAACCCTAGCTCAACCTTCTTTGTCTTGTTATTTCTACATAATTTTTTTGTCTAAAGCGTATAAAAATTTTCTGATTTGGCTATTTCTTTGGTCTTGTTGTTGTTTTTTAAATGAAGCTCCTCCACAAACATTTAAAAAATAAAATTTACGTGCTTTTCTCCTTTTAATTTGTTTTATGCCAATTTAACTCTTAGACCCCACCAAAGACCCCAAGATGGTAGAGAACTTATGTTCTCCCCCAACATTACTTGGTAATTGCTAATACAGTATAATTTAATGTTCTCACCACATGCACTTTCACACACACACATGACCACACATGCAAATAACTCTGTGAGGTGATGCATATGTTAATTAACTTGATTGTGGTAATCACTTCACAATGCACACATGTATCAATGGATCATGTTTTATATTATAAGAATATACAACTTGATTCATCCGTTATAACTCAGTAAAGCTAGAAAAAGTGAAATAGAGCAAGTAGCTTTAAAAGAATATTTGCTCACATACTTATATTAATTCTGTGAATTATTAGAAAGCATGATTTTCCTCATTATTTGCATAAGAATAAATTTTAAATCACCAAAAATTACTATTGTATGCTCTCATAGTCCTGTTTAATAGTTTTCAGACTGTTAGGCTAATTTAGAACCTAGAATATATTATCTCTTAGTTACAGTCTCAAATTTTTGAGAGTTAGGTCTCTGCCTAGCGTTTTCTCAGCAGAGATTCCCTCTGGCTTTATGATTTATACACGTGTGACCTCCCTCCAGAATATTCCATCATGTTACTCTGATTACTTTTCCCTCAGAAAATCTAGCATTCGATAGTCTGTAGGTCATTTTCTTACTTGATTGCTGTCTGCCTCTCTCACGCGCATGTGTGTTCTGTGTTCCACTTATGCATATTGGACAATCGTTATAACTAAGCTAATTGAATGTTAAAATGCATTTAGTATTCTCATCGGGGCATTTGTACAACTGCCAGACAGCTAGATGGACAAAGATTGACTCTTAGAGTAAGTCACTAACTATCTCATTGACATTTGACAGACAGTATAACCTCAATGTTTGGTTCGGTATCATTTTAAATCATAAACATGAATGAAGTTTCTACTTATTATTTTAGTGAAGGGATGATATACTTCTCTCTGACAATTTTCTAATAAATGAATAAAATAATACTATAAGTTATTTTAGTAGGTGTGGCCTTGAGAGAGAAATGATGCCCCTTTAAGGTCACTTTCTTTTTCTTATATTAATATGCAAATCATTCATCTAATAATTGATTCATTTAATAATTGATTGAGGATTGACGCCTACGTGGTCATTTCCAGTAGTTACTATTTCACTGATTTTGGAAACCAGAATATTCGCCAATTACCAATCAGCAGTTCTCTGACATTCTTGATTTTTTGGAATATAAATGTTCCTGATGGTATGTAAATATTATTTCTTCAGTCTATTATAAAATGCACCTGGACTGAAATTCTCGAACACATTAAAATTTCTTGGTCTGTCTCATTATATTCTGACCTGTAATAAACTGCTATCTATTTTACCTTGTTTGACTTGTCACTTTTGAGCCTATTCTAACAGGCAAGACCTATTTGTACATTCCCTCTTTTTTCTCATTTACTTACATATAATAATGATAGCTAAAGTTTAAGAAGATTTTACAGGGGCTTTATGCCTTTTCCTATTAAACCCTCAAAATGGTAATAAGAAGTTGGCATTCCTATTAGTCTCATTTACAGACTGAGGAAATGTTTATCATGGAAATATGTTCCAGTTCACATAGATCACAAAGGACCAAGGAAATGACTGCCAAAAATAGTCACAAAACCAGAGGTCAGTTTACTGGTCTTTATTTGGTTGATTTGGGTTCTGATTATTGGACTGGCCACAAATGTCGATGTTGCCAGCTCTGCCTTCCACTCTGTAAGTAAACCTACTTTCATACGGTAAACTGTAACAAGTACTCAGACAGAGTGGAAAGAATCTGCTCCGGTGGGCAAAAGATTCATTTGCTGTTACCTAGTTTAGCAGTTACTCTAATAAATAAAAATGTAGTAGGTGAGGTTCTGCTTGCCCTTAATTCCAACACTCTTGGAGGCTGAGGCCGGAGGATGGCAATTTAACCAAACTCTGACTCAAAATGAAAAATAAGAAAAGTGCTGAAGATGTAGCTCAGTGTGAAGGCCCTTGGATCAATCCCTAGTGCAGAAAATAAATAAATAAATAAATAAATAAATAAATAAATAAATAAATAAAAAACACACCTGTAATCCTAGCATTCTGGGAAGGAGAGGAAGGAGGATCCCAAATTCAAGCCAAGCCAGCACAATTTAACAACTCAGGGAGACCCTGCCCCGCCCCTAAGAAAAAATTAAAAGGGTTATAGCTTAGTGCAAAGGCCATGGGTTCCATGCCCAGCTCAGAAAAAGAGATAGCACGTCCTCTTTCAGGAGGACTTAAAGACTTTAGTAGAGAAATAAAGAACATGGCTCATCATTGTGTTCTTTTCAGAAATAAATTACAGTCTCTGCTGTTAAGAAACTGAACTTAAATTTAAATGGGTAAGTGTGAAGAAGTCACTGCTTAAATGCAGTCACATTTGGTTCTATGAAGAAGAAAGCTGATTAAATGTGTTTTCTATCTCCCAGTCCTTGGAACAGTTTAGCTTTCCTTATGCCCACAATCTGAAGCTTTCAAGGTATACACTTTTTTTTCTTTTCCAATCTTTCCACATCATTTGAGAAAACTGAACATTTATTGAGAAAAAGCAAAAGAACTGAGAAGCACCCCCCCCCCATTTCTCACAGTCTGTTTTCAGAGACGCTAAAGGGGTTTGCAGATTTGGCTTTATAAGAAAGTCTGTTAACACATTTTCTCTAAAGCAAAATCTCCCTTCTCAGAGCGGCAAACCAAAGAAAATTCACCGATATAATGTGTTGTGAGGGCAGAGAACAGACCCACAGTCTCATCCCTACCTAGAGGTGGTTGAAATTCATAGATACATAGAATATTTTGAGGTCAAACAAAACTTTTCTCCCCATAAAAACTGCACTGAATCTGGTCTATGAGGGTCTGAGTCATTCAGTAATATTTTAATTTCCCAGTGTTAATGAATTTTGTGCCTTGGAATGCAGCACTGAAACACGAGAGGTTTCTGGGAGTAATTTTTGTAACTTAGCACGGACCGTTTGCTCAGTCATTTCAGTTTATCAGAATAGAGCATTTTAGATGAAAGAGGAGTGTGGTGTCCAAGCACGGTAGTTTTAAAAGGCTAGAAATAGCTTGAACTTCAACTGCTGCGTGGATGTGTATTTCCTCAGACGGCGCAGCGAAGGTGTGACGCCAGATCCAAGGAGCTTAGGTCTCCAGAGCTCCATTCAGGAATGGAAAGATGCTGGTTGTAAAGGGGCTGACAGCTGGCAGCTGGATCCCTTCCTTCCCTGGCCCTCCACTTTCTGCTGTGTGATGAGGCAGAAGACGTCCCTCACCAGAAATCAGGAACTTGGTCCTGGGTGTCCCAGTCTCCAGAATTGGGAGAAATATATTTTCTTTATAAATTACCCAGTCCATGTATTCTGTTATAGCAATACAAAATGAACTAAAAAAAAAGGTGCTGCTACTTTTCAGGGGTTTTTTGTTTTGTTTTTTTTCCTGAAGAACTTTCTCCATGCAATAACTGCATGTTCTGTTGCACACATTATCAGTATTCAGTAACCGGAATTCAAATTCTTTGCAAGCAGGTTTCCTAGTCAACTGCTTACTTCTGCTAGTGAATAAAGAGAACAGAAAGTAGAGGCCGTTGAGTTTGGGCTAATGCTTCCCAATATTACAGGTTTTCTCTGGTTGATAATCCACATTGAAACATACCAGTAGATACCTTAGTAGTTGCTCGCATTTGAGGCTTCCAGCTCAGCCTGCATTAAGAGATATTTAACAGGACAACATTCTGTAAGGACAACCTCTCTGATTTTCCTTTCTGGGCAACGGAACCCCGATTACCAACCTGATTAGAGTTTCTTTTCTGCAGCTAATGTAGCTGAAAGAGTTTTATAATTATGGACTTTATGAAGACAGCAAAGGATGAATTCAATGGTGACTAAGTCTACATTATTGTAGAATTAACTTTAGCATAATTACACATAACAAATTACATAGGTATTATGTAAGGTGTGATACCGTATTAGTGGATAATTTCTCTTCATTAGAAATTGGTGTGACCTCTTTGCCAAGGAGTGATTAAAGAGTTTCTACTTTTTTGGGGGGTGCTGGGGACCGAACTCAGGGCTTTGTGCTTAGCTAGGCAAGTGCCCTACCACTTGTACTAAATCCCAAACTAAAGAGTTTCTCCTATGATATGCTTTTGACTTTTCCTTTTTCAATCATCAAAATTTTGCCTTTTCATTTATATGTGATTTTTCCCTTACTCTCCCTATAGGTAGTATTATCTTTGATATTATCAATTAATAAGTTATTTGTGTCCACACTGAAATCACCTAAAGCTTTATATATAAAATTTTAAACACTAAATATCATAAACTACATTTACTTAAAAATAAATTCGGCTAAACATTCAGTGAAACAAAGATAAGAAAAGAACTATTTATTAGTTGACTACATTGTATGTATCATTTCAGGTTTTTAATGAATCTTTATGTATCTAAAAATTTAACATCACGGTATGTCCTGTTTTGTATCCCTAATATATCATGACTCTCCTTGTCTTTTCAATAAATATTCTGCAACAACTTGAATGATCATATTAAAACTCATTTAAATAACCGCTATTTTTGAAAAATTAATGTACTACCATTTTTCCCCATAAATAGCACTGCACTGACTATTTTATAATTGAATATTTGGGCACATACTTAATGATACCCTAGAAATGGATTTACTGGATTAAAAGAACTAAATGGAAAGCAAATTTTTAGGCTTTCATAAGCATTATTATCATTTGTAGTTTAATAACACGGCCTACCATTATTTTTTCTTATTTCTGTCATTGTCTATTTTTGGATATGTGGAAAAATCTAAGCATCTGTGGTATCTTGGTTTAACTCTTACCTCTGAACCCTCAATCCCACCACTATCACTCTCTGATAATAATTAGCTGACTATGCAGAGTTATTTATGCTGATTTCTTGGTAGTTTAACTTCTGGTTAAAGTACCTGCTCTACCCCTATTTGACTAGTATCCAGTTAGGGTTCTCTTGGTGAATAGAATCAGCATAATTATGCAGGGAGATTTACTATGTGGCCTCACAGGATCAGCGGTGCAGGAGTCCACAGTGGCCGTGCGTGTGCGAGAGCCAGAGGGCCCACAGGCAACGGCAACAGCAGAACACACTGTTCAGGACGAATGGTGTTTTCAGCTGCAGATCAACTTCCTCCTACTTCCGGTTTCATTTCATCCAGGCTGCAAGCTGATTGGACGGTGCCATCCACACTCACGGTGTGCTGCACCTCACAGAATGCTGGCGTACAAGCCAATTACCTCTGGAAAGGCCCACAGACAAACTCAGAAGTGTCCTTTTATAATCTGCCAGAAAACTCTTAATCCAGCCGAACTGAGGATCATGCGCAACATCCGTAGAGGGCTTGGTGCTCATCTCAGGTACGTTCTCCTGCACTACTGCTCGCTGGGTGTCTTCGGTGCGGATTTTCTCGATCCTTTTCTAGAGTGATTAAAGCCTCCCCTGTGGCTTGTGCAGAATGCGTCGCTGGTTCGTTCCCTGGAGCATCTTATGACTACTCAGTCCTTCATACAGGAATCTATCTTATTGCTGTGTTTCACCTTGAAATTTCTTCAACAGTCTTTATTAAAATGATAGCACTAAAACTCCATTCTTCTGACTATAGTACTAAAAGGCCGTTTTTTTCAAAGTCAGTTTTGTTTTTGTTCGCTTTTGAATAGTAAATCATACACATTCATATTCACTGACTAATCTAGCAGGACAATTCACTTTATTATTGTCACCAATTCTGATTTCTCAGTATATTTTTTTTCTTTTTTTACCTAATTTAATAAAATGTTAGTCACTTTAAAAGCTTTTTAGAAACATTTATTTACTGTTACTTAAAAGTCTGTAACTTTGAACTAGAAATATATTTTTATTTCAGAGGTCTTTTCTTTAGGGTAATTGATTTTGTTTTGGCTCTGAGTATTCTCATGCTTGTAGTGAAATTCAAAGTAGTACTATATACAGAAGCAGGGGTGATAGCTCTCAACTGCACCAAATATAAGAGATTTTGAAAATCACATCATTCTTTTGGTCTATTTGTATTTATGTGAAAATAACTTTTGGACAAGCAGATGTTTACATTTTTCACGTAGCTGTTATTTTGCCAACACATAAATCAATAAATAAGACACATGATCTGATTTGCATATCCAACTATCAAAATTGAACTAGGCTTGATAAACTTTAATACTAATATCATAAAGTCCATAAGACGGCATTTTATTTAGACTTGAATGTGTGTAACGGAAATCCAAAAAGATAGTCATGCCGTATATTTTTATGAGCTAATATTCATAATAACTTCTCTGAATTATGAAGCAATTACTCATTCTTATTTATTAAATTCATAATAAACTTTAGTGTATTTTATGTTTAAAATTAAAAGAATTTGCAGTTAAAAGAACAATCAGGTTTTTTTTAAACTAAATTAGTGACTTTTCTATGTCATTTTACTGTGAGTGATTTGGGAAGTATTTTCAAACATTTTATCCTTCAAACAAATCTGCAGTCATGCCGGCTAAGGGAGGTATTGTTGGGCCTAACATCAAATCTTCAAATGCCATAAGATAGCCTTGTTTTAGTGATTCTCTATAAGAAATTTTTTTTAAACATAATAGTCCAAGTTTATACTTTGATCGATATCAACAGAGAATCATGAAGTTTTACAAACACTTGTTGGAAAGGGATTTTAACAGGAAAGTGCAATAAATGTGCTCTAATACTAAAGGATCTAGCCGTTCATAAACTCTTCCAGGGTTGGGACTGGATTGAAAGAACATGTGCACCATCATCAGTCGTTTTTCTGTTTCTTTGTTTTTGGAAGACCAAAATTACTATTATTTCTTTTTAAATACGTATCCGAATAATTTTGTTATGGCTTGTGCCTAGATGTCCCCCCAAAACCTCATGTGGTCATAGGTGGGGTCTTTTCAGATGTGTCTGGATCTAGAGTGTGTGATGCTGGGATTAAGAGTGTATGATTACTAAATCAGTCCACTGATTGGTTTGGCACCAGCCTAATCCCAGCAGCCGGGATAAGATATAAGGAGTAGAAAGAAGCTGCTTAGGTTCCTCTTGCTAGTCTTGCTGCCTTCTGCCTGTCTGCCATGCCACCCTGCCTATGGGCCCAGCTGACTGTGGACTGAAACCTCTACAAACTGTGAGATCAATAAACCTCTCCTCCTTTAACTTTGGGTGTTGAGTATTTTGTCTCAGAAATGAGAGAAAAGTAACTAAGACAAATTTAAAGATTAAAAACACGTTGAATTAGAAAGCATGATTATATTTGATTTTAAAAAGGTGGCTGATAATTGTTTAATGATCTTATTTGAAGCCTAGGGGAAAATTACTTGGATAGAAACTTAATATTGCCCTGATATAGTCATGAAGAAGGTAGATTTTTACAGAGAGCTCCAAATGATTTGGGAACAAGTATTGCAAAATTGTTATAAGCATTGTTATTGTGAGACTCATCTTCATTTTAAACTATTAGAAAATATTCCAGGAGATAAATTTTCCGAAAGGCAATGTGATTAGGATGTAGAGTTGAGTTCTACCTTTGACCAATATGGGCAAGTTAAATTGTATATATATATTACTTTCCTATTACTGTTTTGCCAAAGAGCCACATTCTTGGCAATTTAAAATTGTTTATGCTTCACACCTGGAGGTGGAATGTCCCAAGTCACTTTCCTGTGCTGAAGTCAAGGGCCCAGCAGGGCCATGCTCCCTGCAGAGGTTCTGGGAGAGAATTCATTCCGGGATTTTCCTGTTCTTTGATTTACAACACTTTCCCTCACTCTCTAAAATCAGAAGGCTCAGGTCAAGTTCTTATATCCCAGGATTTGCATTCTCTTCTGTGACCTTCTTCATATTTAAAGGACCTCTGTTTACATCGTGATCATCTGGATAAACCAAGATAATCTCCCTATTTTAAGGTTATTTGATTAGTGAGCTTAATTCCATCTATGATCTTAATTGTGCTGTAATTTGCCGTGTAACCTTGTGTGTTCACAGATTCTAGAGATCAGGACATGGGAACCTTTTAGGAACCATTGCCTGGCTCACCACAAGAATTTGGGGCAGTACTTCCAAAACTTTGCTAAGTAATTTTACAAAGTTCTTAATCATATTATGCAGACAATTGAAATTTGAAGGAAGGGATATTATATTTTTTGATGAGATTTACTTGAGTAATTAGGAAGACAAAACATTTATCCTTAATCGCTGTACTTAGCCAACACAAAATAAATTTTCTCCCCACTTATCTTTGTACCTAGTAAAAATAAAATCAACAACATACAACTATGAAGTCAAATGAAAATATCACTAGGCTAGAGTATTTGTAAAGTATTAGCAGTAAATATCTAGGTAGCCGATTTACTTGTTAAAATGACTAAAAATATATGAATCCCCAAATTTAGTAGAAATGCTGTCGGCATCACTGAGGGCCTCAAGTCGGTTCAGAAATGTTAATTGCTCTCATTAATAATGTTCTCGTTTCTTCCCTGAAAATTGGTGGTGTTTACACCCTCACATATTACATTAGCATCTGCTGTCTATTATCCAGCCCTCAAGGGTAAGAAAATTCTTGCCCGTCTTTGGAAAAGCATCAGTCACTGTCAATGGAGGGCCTGTGCTGTGCTTGCTTATGCATGTTTTATAAGCATGAAAACATTACAAAAGAGCAACATATGTTTCTCAGCTGAGAAAATTAGCCAATTCAGTAGCATAATTTAGAGAAAGTGAAGGGACTATATGGTCCCTCACATCATCATAATACAATGACCTGGTATCTGGAAAGAAAAAAGAGATTATATGAAATAGGGCAATTGCAAAGCCTGATAAAAATGAAAACTAGCTTTGGTTTGCAAGAGGAAATATGGCAGCCATTTCATTAGGACAGAAATTTCAGATGCAAAATGAGTCTAGATACACTGATACATTTCCAATTTTTCTAACAGATCGTGTCTCCTCATAGGAAGAAAACATACTGCTCATAAATCTTGCAATGCAGACTTTCATTCATGTATGCACATCCAGAATGCAACTTCTGTGACATTTTTTTTTCCAGCAAAACCAAAGTATTTTCCTAATTAGTGAATCCAAATGAGTCTTAGTCCAGTAGTGTAAAAGTTAATGTTTAAGAAGGGTTGTGCTACTAAGTCTCAAAGGTTAGGTTACCGAGTGTTAGTTATAAAGAGAGCGGAAAGTAAGTAATTACAAATTAGAATTGTTCAAATTTATTATTACTAATATCCTGAAATGGGAAACCATGTGTAAAAGTCAGTAGGAATGAATGCTCTGGTCTGGAGTCGAAGTCATGTACAACAACCACATAACAAATGGCTGCCATCTCTCCTTACAATAGGTAACGTAAAGTTCGTGTGAGTGTGTGTACCTGCTAGCACTCCTTGCCACTTAATAAAGCCAGACATCCTCTGTAGGAAAATATCATTAGCTAATTGTGGCTGTAGGAAGAAATGCTACTACAATTGGTTTATACCTTAAAAGGAATAATGACTTGCTCGCATGCCCTTGATTTAGCACCATAAAATGATGTACTTACTTCTTCCAGAAAGAATTCTTTTCAGTTCTGGCCATTAGCACATTTGTTTGGCACTTTTAGCGGACATCCAACAATTACATTTATAAAACCGACAAGAGGCTTTTAGAAACTGAGAGTGTATAATTGGGAAATTTATTTCATTTTTCTTGCTTCTGTTTCTTCTTTGTAATGAGATGTTTGTTCCTTGTAAATAACTTCCATAGCTGTGTTGTCTCAAGGAGTTGGTGTAGTCGCTGTGACCCTGGTGGCCTTGTCAGGGTGGGGAGACACTGTTAGGACCAGCCAGGGCCAGTGTCACACTCCTTCACTACTGCTCACTAGGGCTGGACATACATTTAGGGCACGAGAAATTACTTTATAAAAGGTAGGTGCTGGGAAGTAATGTCTTTAGTGATTTTGAAAAGAAGTTAAATTAAGGAAGACAGGTTTATAGGACAATCATAGTATTTGAAAGGCCAAAAGGTAGTATATATATATATTTTTTTAAATCCCCCCTCCTCTCTCTCTCTCTATCCTCCTTCTCCTCTCCCCTTAACTGTTTCACTCTTCTTTCTCTGGCTCCTGCTTCCTGAAGAACAAACCATACATCACTCCTTCATGTAAAATGATGTCCCATCTGTGGCCACAAACACTCAGTGAGACATAAATCATCAATTAGTGCAAGTGGGGTTATGGCTTCAACACATAATTTTCTGTGTCACTTGGCATATTGCAACAGAATAAAGCAGCCTATCAGATGAGAGCAGTCCTCATCTATTTTGTGTTGCAATAACAGAATGCCACAAACTGCGTAACTTGGCATAAAAGGAAATGAGCTCACCTTCCTGCATCGAGAGGCTGGTATCTGGTGAGGGTCTTCTTGCTGTGTCATCCTATGGCAGAAGGATAGAAAGGGTGAGACAGACAGAGAGAAAGAGAGAGAGAGAGAGGAAAAGAGAGGTGAACTCATCCTTTTATAAAGAAATCACTCTTGCAATCTTAGTACTAATCCATTCATGAAGGAAGAGCCCTCCTGGCCTGATCACCTCTGAAAGGCCCTACCTTTTAATATGGCCACAGTGGCAATTAAACTTCAACATGAGTTCAAGAGAGGAAGAAACATTCAGACCATCATTTAATCGTGATCATAATCCAGGCATTTCTGTGGATGGGTGACACAGCCTTCTGGGCCCTGGAGCAGGCTGGGCCGAGAGCTGCTCCCCTAGCTCCATGGGGAAGGCATCTACTCTTGTGGATCCTCTGGAAACAAGGCCATGCCTCACTTGAGTCCCAGGAGCCTGGTCATCTTGCATGTCTTCAGATGTTAAGATCATTGATGAAATAATGTTGTCACTAGGTCTTGGTGTGCTTGGGCTGCCATGAAACAGTCAAACAAAGAAGCAAAGAGCAAACATGCCTCTGGAAATGTAAACCACAAAAGTTTACTTCGCACAGTTCTGGTGGCTAGAAGTCCCAGAGGAAGATTTTGCTTGACTGGGTTTTTTGTGGGGTGGGTGTCTCTTCCTGCATTGCGGATGGCTACTTCCTGTTATACACACACCTTTCCTCTGTAGATAGGAGGAGAGTGGACTGTCTGTTTTGTGTGTGTGTGTGTGTGTGTGTGTGTGTGTGTTTTAAATAAAGCTACCAATCCCTTTTCACTGGAACCTTGCCTTCATAATCTAACTTCAAAAACCCAATCTCCAGATACCATTGCACTGGGGGTTGGCTTGAATACATTAACTTTTGAGAGACACAGACATTCAGTCTATAACATACTTCTCCAGATTGTCTGTTCCCAAGGAAAACTTGGAGCTTGTAAAAATCCCACAACCTTATACATACTCCAGAACTACAAAGTATTTTTTAGGGGCTCGAGTATACATCGCTAACAGAAGTGGCAAAATCTCACACTGAATCAATAGGGAAGTGTATTGTTTACTATCTCTACTTACAGTCAACATTATTTTTCACCCTGCATACCCCACAAACCATTTAGAAGTACTCTGATGTTACCCAAGTAAGGATTCTAGACCATGGTACTCTGCTGGATATAAAACTGTCATACCAGGACATAAATTTTAAAAATATAGACTTAAGCCAGATCTGCTGTGAGGAAAACTTATTAGAAAGAAACACATCAGCACCATCTATTGTGCATGAATATGGATAGTGAGTTTTATAAGATTTTAAATACCAACATTGTCTAAATTGACATAGGTTTGTTTTACATCTATGTCTGAATAATTTATGGTGTTGTAAATATGTTGATGGTTTTGAGGGCTTTGGGCATAAGAGGAGTAAATGAAAATTGTCATTGAATGCTGGTTGATATTTAAAATGTTAGTTCAGCTGATTAATCAAAGGAGGAGGACATAAGCAATTAAATAACATTATATATTATCTTTTCAGGTTAGGAGATATTCAATCACCTGTAGACAGAGTTTGTAGCCAGATTGCAGCATGGTCTTGCTTGCAGATTATACCTGTTTTTCTTATGTCTTACAGTTACACTGATATTTTCAAGGGGTGGGTAGATGAATGGGCAGATATAGCTTTGAGTAATCAGTCTTTTTAAATCACACATTCTTGGGGCTGGGGATTTAGCTCAGTGATTAGAGTGCTTGCCTTGCAAGCACAAGGGCCTGAGTTCGATCCCCAGCACCGGAAAAAAAAAAAAATGTACCACTAAATCACACATTCTTCTTGAACACATAGTCAAAGTCATGCCTCCATATGTTTGTTCTCTGTGTCCTGATCAGCGCATGTTGTATAGACAGTAAAAACCAGTCCCCTTACACCACTCAAATGCTATTTCATATAAAGTACAGAGATTGTTAAGGTAGGTGGCTAGACATATGTGTAAAGTTTGGAAATCTTGGTTTGAAAAAACCAAAGAGTTGTACAAAACAGGACTTTCGTGTTAGAAAAAGAAGTAAACTCCTTTGTCTGATCCTATTTAGTTATAAGGATGTTATCACACTTGATTGAAAGTTCATTTATTCTTGTGATTGAGGAGTCATATATCTGTGCTAAAGCATACATTAGTAAAAATATAAACAACAAAAGCAAAATTGCAATTGCATAGGTGGAAACTGAAGGCTTTTTGCAAATGTTGTTATATAAACAGTGCCATCTTATAGATAAGTCATTTCTAAATATCTTTTGATATATTCATGTTATAATTCAAAGATCACTTTTCCTTTTCTACCTAGGCTTTTGCTCGTTGCGACTACTGGTATTAACCAAAGACATTTTAGTTGTTTGGTCATCTTGGTTTTTACTGGGGAGCATCCTACTTTGTGTCTGGGACTCTGCGTGCTTGCCTTTGTCTTTCCCTGAGTGTCAAGAAAGGGGAGGCGAGTCCCAACCACACAAATAAGGGTTAGAAATCAAATCTTAGCCCCAAATAGCTACCTCTCACTGACACTTAATACATGCAAGTCCTTTGCAAATCACTTTACATAAATCATCTCATTCTGTCTTCAATTACTATGGTCTGGTGCATGCCTATGATCCCAGCCTGTGGGAGGTTGTAGCAGGAGGATCAGGGGTTCAAGGCCAGGCTGAGCTACACGATGAACTTGGGGCCAGCCTGGACTATATGTAAAAGTCCTTAAAAAACAAACAATACTGTGGTTTTTCTTTTACAGATAAGGAAATGGAAACAGAAACCCAGAGAGATTTAGTAAGTTTCCACATAACGTGTGCCCTGTAACTTATAGACAGAATTTGAACTGATATGGTCAAATTCCAGAACCTACACTCCACAGCTCCACCATTCTGCTGATGTAGATGTAGGGTGCTGTTTTAGGCATTGCCAAGCCAGAAAGAAAACGAGCACGGTCAGTGCAACTCCATTGGGTATATTCTCAGGATGTGAAATCTCCTTCTAACAAGACTGAATCCAGTTCCTCAAGTCCCAGAATAAAGTGTGGGAGGAAAAATTAGCTGCTTAAAACTTTCTTTTCTAATTCAGATCTTGGGAACTTGAGAAAAAATTACATCTATGTTGTTGCTATTGGGAGTTGTAGAACAATCGTGATCTGCAACCCTGCTATTCACTTAGGTTGTTTTGAGTGCCCCAAAGAGTAGTAGTCATCTGCTATAAAGTGGGAGGTCTGGAGGCAGTGTAATAGTGGTTACAATTTGGAAACAGTACCATGCATTATTTGAATTCCCCTGTAAATTTACACAAGAGAGTAAAACTGAACTGCCCATGGCTTAATGGTGTCGGCACTGATGGGATTTGGTGTCTAGGTTTAAGGCTGTTTTCGTGCTTGTCTTGTATTCATTCCTAATAGCAGTTGCACCTGGACGCAGCAGAACAATCAAAATAGGAATGTTTCAGTGTGCTGTGAGGAGTTTGAAAGGTTCTTGGCCTTTCAAAGTGAGTGGCTATTGGGGAAGGTGACCTGCAACACTTGTAAGAGGCCAAAGAATAAAGATTATTATCATTTTATTATATTATGTATATGAGTAGACATCTAATTCTTGTAAGGAATTTTAGTTGAGTCCGAGGCCCAAGCGCCATGGATATGTGATAGTGAAAGAGTTGGTAACAATCATAGTAATGCTGGTAATGACAGAGGTACAATTTTCAAGCCAAAAAATGAGCGTTTAAAAAATAACTCATAGAAGAATGAAGTTCAAAATGCTAAGTAAAAATAATTATTATAGCTTAAAATATATCAGAAGCATTAAGATATTTTATCATAACCAATAGATCATGGAAATCTTGGTGACCAAAGAAACATAGTATTTACTAACAACTAATATTGCATTGAAGACATTGAAGACCTACAGAATGATTATTCCTACATCTTCATTATGTTCTATAACAATAATTACATAATAATGTCATTATATTATCAGTGTCTGAAGCAACATCTTCTATGTCATATCCAGAATAATGATGAGAGTACATCAATTATAAATCTTTTATCTTTATATGTACATAATTGGGCAGAGTTGCTAAGTTTCCTTTGAAGACTGATTTCAGTTTCAAAAATCTAATTGGTTTTAAGCCTTTTATTTATTTTTTGTTCATTTTTTTATTTAGAGAAAAAAATGAAGAAAATTGCCCAGATAATCTATCCAGTGAGTTATCATCCTCCGAATTAATAAATTAGCCAGTAGATTTGATTATTTGGTTCAGAGGAGGTACAACATTATAAGATGGAAGAAGTTCAGGTTTGGGATCAAACATGGCTATGGTTTGAGAGTGTTCCCCCAAAAACTTATGTTGGAAATTTAGACTTCAAATTCACACATCAGTGGTATTTCAAGGTGGAGCTTTGAAAAATTAAGGTAAAATGAAGTCATAGAGTAGAGTCTCTATTATGGTGTTAGTGGCTATTTTATAAGAAGTGGTGGAATAATCTGAGCTGACAGGTGCTTGCTCTGTCTTCCCATGTGATGCCACACTGCAGGTCAGCAAGTTCTTATCAGATGCTGAGCGGCTGCCAGGTGACATGCTAGCTACTTCCTAGATTCCAGAATCAAATAATTTTCTATTTTTCATTTATTACCCAGTCTCAGGTATTTTGCTATATCATTCAGAAAAAGACTAAGCCAGACATTAATTTTTTTCTTCACTGTTTACTGTGTAACTAAGAGAATGTTACTCAGCTGCTTTGAACACAGAGTTGTTATAATGACCAAATGCATTGACACATCAAGCATCTAGAACCTGGAAAATATAATACAGTACTTGAATGCCTGCCTTATTTTCCTATTTGTTCATAAAATTTAAATTATATTTTGATTGCAGACAATTGTACATTGTTTTAAATTGCACACATATACACATGCTCAAGAGGACAAACATATAAGATCGTGCATAAAAGTACAAAAGGGGAAATGTTTTTAGGTTTGTAATGATTACTTATGACTGATCTATTATCTGTTTCTATAATCTTTCACCTACTTATCTAGCTATTATCTATCTATCCATCTTTGTGTGGACAAAGAGTAAACTACAATTTTCATGAATGAGCTAAATACAAGCAATGACTATCAGATGGCACGCAATATAGTTAGACAATGGTAACAAGAACTGATTGAAAGTTCATGGCTGCCAATGACTTGGTGTTTCCTTTGGGATCACATCTCTCAATATTTCTTGGAATTCACTGTGTCGTTGTGAAAGTGAGCAGCCAAGGACCATAGGTTTTGTCAAGAACAGCATTCCATGATCTGTGGTCCATGATCAAGTTAAAGCTCTCAGTGGTGGAGAACACAGCTTTCTCTGTGACCTTTCTGTTCCTGTAAAGGACAGCTCCTTCTCACACACTGTGTTTCTACAGCTATGCCCTTTATTAAGCTGACCAAAAGTCTGATTCAAGGAAAAGCAGTACTCTGAAAATCTCCGCTGATACAGTAACAGAATTTAGGAAAAGAGCCCCATGCACCAGTTACATACACCAGATTATTCTATAGGCAGTTAAAATACCTAAATGTGTTATTATGAATTGCGTAAATAAGGACACAGGGAAACTTAACCAAAATTACTACTTGAAAGAGATGAAAAAAGAGTAGGCTGTTCATGAGACAATAATCATTTGCCTGACTGATTCTCAGAAAAATGTTCAGTACCACAATGAACAATCACAGATTAAATCTCATACTCTTAAAACAAGTTGCAGCTTGTTCCAACCCACATATTGATGCTCCTAAGAATTTTTAGAGAAAAAAATAATTAACTTTTGCTTATTTTTACCAAGGCATAGGAAACTTAATAATTTAGAAATGTTCATATATTCGTAAATAGCAGTTGATTCTATTCTTATGAATAAAAAAGACTTGCTCTAAAATTTTATACTGCATTACTCGGTCAGTAATACTAACAGGCACATAATCATGGGTATATAATACCCTCATTTATATTTAAAATATTTCAATTGATGAATTATTAATTTTAATTTTATGAGTTTTATTATGTTAAACAATGAGTACCTGGCAGTAAAGAAAAATCAAAAAACAAAGTGTTGAATTTTTCATATTTATTGAGTGTTTAAAATAAAACATCAAAATTTTCAACATTGACAGTTTTTTGGTGTACGAAGTTTAAAAAGTAATAGAAAAAATTCCTATATGAACTACTGGAAAATATCAATAGAACTGTACAGCAAAAATAATCTTTACTTCAATTATCACACCTAAGGCTGTTTTCACACATGACAAGTGCATGCTCCACGCACATGTCTCGCTTACACTGATAACATGTATGTTTTGCTTTCCTCTTCTTGTCTGTAGGGCACAATTGACACCTTTTTCTTTCTCCTGTTGTCATAGTGGGTCTTTGTGATGCTGGACCTGCCTTGTCACCTGTCAGCTCACTGGTGTGCTCCACAATTTTTTTGCATCGTTTTTTTGTGCAGGTGTTATTTTCCTTGTAAACTATCAAACTATCCTACCCATGTTTAGGATTGAGTAAAACTCGATCATTGGCCAATGCTTTGTGTTTCGAGTGACATCACAGTTGCTGCATAACTCATCAACGACATCTATTTCACTTTTGGTTTTGTTGTAGAAAGTTAGCATCTCTGGCTTCAGTTTTGTGGAAGTTTCTTTGTCAGTATTTCCATCATGGTGCAATGTTGACATGTTGACATCAACAGTACCAGTTTGCTTTTCTTTCCCATATATGAGGCCAATGTTACATCTTTCTGAAGTCCAAAGACTGTAGTATCCATCCACTGTGGATGGACTGTAGTTTGAAGGAGTGTACTAAAGACGAGGAGCGACAATAACAGGAGAGCAGGTTATGGGGAGCTTTGAAAAACATTAGGTTACATGACCACTAAAACTAGAACTGCAATTCATTCATATGGGATTAAAATTTCAGTTCCTCTGTTGGAATTGGCACTATTCGGGTACTCAGTAGTCATACTTTGTTGGAAAGTCCAATTATAAAATATTTTTTCACATAGAAAATTCTACCGGATAGGTTTTTTTTCCCCTTGGGACAAGAAAGACCTGGCTATGTAGTCCAGACTGCCCTTGAACTCACTATGTAGCACAGGCCGGTCTCTCACTCATGGCGATCCTCCTGCTTCAAGCCTCCAAAGTGCCAGGATTATAGGCGTGCACCACCACACCCAGCTGGACAGCTCTTATAAAGGTTGAGAAGATGAGAAAAATACAGGGAAGCCAATTAGAAAGGAGTAAGAGTATGTGATGCTAGAAGCTAAATGAAGACAGTTTATCAAGAAACCTGGAGCAATAAGCTGACAGGAGGGCAGCTGGACAGAAGCAGAAAACCTGTCACTGGATTCATTGATGTGGAGGTCACTGCAGTCTCCCCAAAACATGGGGGTCAAAGATCAGATCAGAGTCAGTGTGAAGAATAAGAGAAAAAGATGAAAAATTAATAAACTACCTTTTCAATGATTTTTTATTTTCTGGGAGCAGAAATTAAAGGCTACATTATGGAGTGCTTTCAATGTGTTTATAGTCTGGGTCCTGGAGATCAGATAGCTGTGATAGCCACAATCTATGAAATTTCATCTCCTGTGAAATTTTCTAGCCTAATGAGTACAAGGTGACATCAAAAGAAATTAAATGATAATTGCATTCTTTTCATCAAGCTTAAAAATTAGAATGAGTCTTTAATGAGCTAGTTAATTTATTTGAGGAAATATTTCGGATGAATGACCTTTCTTTTCTGTTTGTTTTGAGTTTTTATTACAATAAGTATAACGATTTAGATGGGCCTTTGACAATGCAAATTTTTCTTTTATTTATTAACTTAAAATATTTAATTAAAAATAAAGATTAAATATTACTCGAGGAGTACAACATAATCACTTGATATACATATAAATTATTTTTATTTTATGAAAAATATAAAATCATAACATAATAATAAGAGAGTAACAATAGCTAATACACTGTGTATTATCTTCAAAGTACTTACTCGGAGTACAACACATTGGCATAAACAGATTCTCTCTCGCAGAGAAGAAATAAAGTGATAATACAATAATTCTTTTCTAAATGAAATGAATTAGTGTATATATTAAAACATTTTTATACAGTGAAATAGGTCATTTAGGGAATTATTTGAACTCCCTATTTCCTATTTATCTATCGCCATTGAAGAGGTGTTCCTTTTTCCTCACACCCTCATCAACATTTATTATTATTGGAACACAGGAATAGGTAATTTTGAGAATCATCTGAACCTCTCCCCACTTCCTACTTGTCTATCTTCCACTTAGGCAAAAATTTAAAAAATATTATGGAAATATTTTCATTAGTTACAACAAATATTTTTATCATTAGATAAAAATAACTTGTTCCCAAATAAAGATGCACAGCAATAACAAATAATTATTGTCCATGTAGATAAGAATAAAATAATAAAACTAAATAAAAATATTTTAAATAGACTGCCTTTACTAATTCTATAAATCTATTGTGTATTTTGCTACTGTGTTAAGAACCTTGTACTATAAGTTGGATAGTTTGTCTGATATCAACCATTTTCTAGATAATTTAAAAATATTTATCTAGTTTCACTTTTTATAGAAACTTGAAAAAACGTTTTTTAATTTTTTAATTAACACATATTAACTGTGCACATTGATGAGGTTAGGTGTGATATTTCTGTATATGCCTATGGTAAGTGCTGATCATATCCAAACTACATTTTCTAACAGTCCCTACCCACCCTTGTCAATCTTTAGTAGTTACTATTCTACTTTCAGGTCTACCTCACTTTTGTAATCAGCCTAAGAATAGTTGTTGATATTTTAGTAGATTCCCTTTTAGGTAGTAAGACAACATGGTGACTTCTAGGTTCCTCACATGCCAGATCAAAAACTTGAATTATGTTGATTTTTCAGTTCACTTTCTGCACTTTGGATGGTAGAATAACAATAGTTGTACTTTCTTCTCGTCCTAACTTGTCCCACTGAAATGATTTGTATCAACCGGGTACACTCTCTTCTTGTTTTGGACAACTTTGACCAGTATTATTACCTTGCAAACATAGCACAAATGATTCTGAAAAGGATCTTCTCCAAAAACACGTTTTGGAGAGCATGTTTCGTGACAAGAAAGAAGGCCTGACTACTAACCCCGTTCAAAAACCCATAGACGATTATCTAATCGGTCAAATAATTGTATGCACTTTATGTCCATTGAGGCAATACCGGACTCCTCTCCCCCGTGGCTGATGTGGAGGAATCGTGCTGAAACAAGCCCGTAATCACATCTTTCTCCCTGGCCCTGGATTCTAGATGACTCGCAGAAGAACATAGGACTAAGTTTTCCTGCAACCAAAAAGTAGCCTATTTACTATTGTGGAATTTAAACAATAGAGTTTTAATAATTTTCCACACTGCCAGAAAGAATGATGCCTGGAATTAGTTCAGATGCTTTGGCTCCTCGTCTAGGTCTCAAGGGAAGATTTATTCTAAAGGATCATCGTGTCTCTTTTGGAACCAAAGGATGGAAAGCCTTGTAGCTAGAATTGAAGAAGCCACTAGAACATGAATTTGAAAAGCCGTTAGAGCTCCGTGTTTCACCAATACTTATCTTTGCAGGTCTGTGTTGTCTCCTTTCCCGCAGGCTCCTTTCTCTGCTTCTCCAGCACCCTGCAGAGACTGCCTGGCAGTTGTTGCCATTGGAAGGTGATAATTAATCACACCCCTTCCTCCTCCCGTAGGGAACCAATTTTAGAATGGTAGGAATCAGACAGACAAAGATTAAAATAGCAGCTTTATTCCTGGCAAAATCAGATTGGAGAATGTGGGTTGAACTTAAGATGAATTTCTACCGCTTTCTCTCCTGAAGTGAACTCTCTTAGGGAGGAGACCCAGGCCTCACCTCTTCAGGGACAGCCTCCCCAGGAAGCTTGCATGATGAAGGAAAGAAGGCAAACAGACCCTGCAGAGGGGTTCAGCTGGTGCCCCAGGTTTTAATTCTGATCAGTAGAAAACGAAGGCACCGTGAAAGTCAAAGCCTCATACCAGAGAAACTGTTAGATTAACAATCATGAGAAAAGTACAGAGAGACAGAGAGAAAGAATGCATGACTTTGGGAGAAGCTGTCAGTGAGAGCAAAAGGACATACATTTCTTCTCAGAACAATCATTCAGTCCTAGCCTTAAAAGACCCTGAGAGAAAAATCATAGTTGTTTAGTTTGGGCAAGACCTTCAGCTCAGGTTAGTGGTAACTAGCAGGTAGAGGAGCCGTACAGAACAAATTGGGCTGCCTGAAATGCTCTTGGGGATAGGACTCCAGAAAAAACAAAAGCTATAAGTTCGGCACATCCCTTAAAAATGTCTAATTCTGCTCCCACTAGCCACACAAGGGTAAAGCACTTCTTTGGTGACATTTTACTCTCATACAATTTTGAATATACAGAAAAGCTGTAAGAGTAATTTGAGGTACTCTAAATTAACCAATGGTTTATATATTGTTCCAATTGCTTTATTACTCTTTTTCTATATGTCTATCATTCTGCATATTACTTTTTGTCTTCACCTTGAAAATTAATTGGCGGTATCATGTACCTTTATATATTTTGGTGTATTTTTCCCTAATATAAATACATTTCCTAATATAACTACAGAGTAGTTATCATAATCAGGAAATTTAATGTTAACATGATACTATAACTTAATTCAGAGTCCATATTGAAATTCGTTTAAATTGTCTCAATAATGTCCTTAATATTATTTTTCCACAGAACAGAATTCCTTCCAGGGTTTATTGCATTTAGCAGTCAAAACTACTTTATTATTTAATGTGGAATATTTTCTTAGCCTTTGACTTTCCTGACCTTGACATTTTTTTGTGGTGTACAGGCACAATTTGTACAATGTCAGTGGTTTTGTGGTGTTTCCTTGGAATCAGATTATTCATTTTTAGTTAGAAATAACACTGAAATAAGGTTATTTTTTTGCCCACTCCATATTTATATAAAATATCACTGTGAACAATAAAATTTTGAGTTCAACTTTTGTCATCGGCTCTTTTCTTTTGATAATATTATAGTTTATGCTCTTTGTGTTTGACTTCTTTTGTCTCAAGATGTATCCATATATTTACATGTAACAATGAATGTTTGTTCTTTTTATACGTACTAATATTCCACTGAACAAATAAACTATGTTTTAAAAAACTATTCTCCAAGATTTGAGTAGAGTTAAATAAAGCTACTGTAAGCCATACTATTTTTGTTTTCCTTGAGTTCATAATTAAGGATGGAATTGCTGCTTCATAGAATAGTTTATGTTTAATTTTATTAGAAACTGCCCAACTACTTTTGCAGCTTTGGTTTATCATTTTATGTTCCCACTAGCAATGTAAGAGTGTGCCAGTTGCTCTACAACCTTATCTATACTTTCTGGACTGTATGGTCTTCTGTTTCTTAGTTTTCAATGCAGGAAATTTTCACTTTTTTGAGTGCATATCTATGTATTTGATATGTTACATCTTATTAATAACATTTTCAAAATTTTATTTTAAATTTTTCCTCATTGTATAAATACATTAATTCTTGTGTTGCCATCTTGATAAATTCACTTAGTACAGTAGATTTTATTCATTGTAGATTAAACAAACTGTAGGGGATTAACAAACCGTGACATGCAGAGCAAATCGAGCTCACTGCTTTTTACAAATAAATAACATTTTATCGAATTACCAACATGCCCATTCATTTACACATTCTTTATAGTTGCTTTAGCACTATAGCAGAATAGTTGCAGAAGAGACCAAATGGCCTACAAAGTCTAAGTATTTACTATTTGCCTCTTTTACAGAAAATAGTTTGCTGACATATGCCAGAGATTTCTCTCCACATTTAATCAGAACATTTGTGGAGAGAGAAAAGTTTTCTTTTCCTTTCCATTTTATACATTCTACCTATTTTACTTTGTATTTTTACTTGTTGAATGTAAGCAGCGAAAAATATCATCCTGCTTTGACCCTGTTTGAGAGAGACATATTAAGTATTTTATCATTAAATATGATATTATTCTTAGGTTTGCCATATTCTTTTTTTTTTCTTCTATGAGAGGCAATGATTCACAAATGAGAAGTAAGATGAAGTTGAAGAAAATCATTGGTTCTGCAAAGAAATTGTGGTAACTTTTTTGGGGGGGTGCTGGGGATTGAACTCAGCACCTTTCACTTGCTAGGCAAGCACTCTACTCCTTGAGCCAAATCCCCGACCTGTTGGGGTAAATTTTGAGAGAAATTTCTTACCAATTTGTAGGACCAGAAAATAAAGCACAAGATTTTTAGAGATTTAAAAAAATTTTAACTGATACATGACAACAGAAACCATACATTACTATGAGGTATAATGTGATATTGTAATATGTTGTGTGATGTTTTAATCACATTAAACAGATCTCTCTCATTAAAATATTTATTTATTTAGTGTGAAAACATATTTTATTTCTTTTTATTAGTATACATTCACAGTACATAAAGATCAAGTTCATCATGTTGGATTTGTACATAGACATAATATATATTAATTACTTTATTTTGTCCCTTTCCATTCCCTCCTTCTAACCCTTCTTCTCCCCCCATTTTCAAAAGCTCTGTTTCCATTTTTCCTTCAATTCTTCTTTTTTTCTTTAAATCCCTTTCCCTTCCTTTCCTCCCACATCCCCATATTATGTTCTCCTTCCCATTTGAAAAAGTTCTTCCTACTTCCTAGTATCTATCCTCCATTTTGCTTCTTATTTATACTTTGAGAAAAAATGTGATATTTAAACTTGTGTGTCTGATTTATGTCACTTAAGATTGTCATCTCAAGATGCATCCATTTACTTAAAAATATCACGTTTACTCTTCTTTATGGCATAATAGTACTCCATTGTATATAAATACCGTCTTTTCTTTATCTATTCATTTGTTGATTGGTATACAGACTCTTTCCAAGATTTAGCTATTAGGAATTGTGCTGCTATAAACATGAGTGAGTATGCATTTATCACTATGGCATACTGACTTTAAATCTTTCAGGAAAATACCCAGTAGGGGAATAGCTGGCTCAAAGGGAACTTCTAGTTGTTTTCTGCTGCATCTCCATGTTGATTTCCATAGTGGTTGTAACAATTTACACTCCCACCAAGAACAGAGAAGGGTTCTATTTCCCCCTTTCCCTTGCTAGCATTTATTATTGACTGATTTCTTGATGATAACCATTCTTACTGGCATGACATGGAATTCCAGTTTTAATTTGCATTTCTTGAATGGCCAGCCATGTTGAGCATATTTTCATGTACTTACTAGCATCTTATTAACAAAATTGTCTTAGTGGTACCTTTTACATATATTTTAGCATCTTTTGTAATTCTTTATCTGAGAAGTGTGTATTCATTTCAGATGTTTGTTTTTTGAGTAGGCCTTTAAATTTAATCTAATTTAAATTTGATCTAATTTTTGAAGTTCTCTATGTATTCTAGATATTAGTCCTATGTTTGAGGAGTGGTTGGCAAAGATTTTTTTCCCATTCTGTAGGTTGTCTCTTCACTCTGTTGGTGGTTTCCTTTGCTGTACTTTTTAATTTGATGCGATCTCATTTGTTGATTCTTTGTAATATGTCCTGTGTAATCAGTGTTTTGTTCAGAAAGTCTTTGCCTACACCTATGTCTTCGAGAGTTTTACCTATTCTACCTTCCAGCAAATTGTTTCTGCTTTAGTTTTTAGATCTTTGATTCATTTTGAATCTAATTTGTTGCATGGTAGGAGATATATATCTGGGTTTAGTCTATGGCATGTGAAAAGGCACTTTCCCCAGGATCATTGGTTAAAGAGGCTCTTTCCTCCAGCAAAGGTGTTTGGCTCCTTTGTCAAAGATCAGGTAGGTGAATGTGCCTGGAGTTGTTTCTGCATCTTCTATTCTGTTGCCTGTTTTCTCACTAATGCCGTGAAGTTTTTATCTCTGTAGTTTTGCAGTATAACTTGACATCAGTGATTGTGATGCCTCCTGCCTTGCCCTTGTTATCCAGAACTGCTGTTGCCATTTTAGGTCTCTTCTGCTTCTATACGAATTTTAGGATTGCTTTCTCTAGTTCTGTGAGGAATGCTGTTGGTATTTTGACTGAGATTGCATTAAATCTGTATAAAAGTTTTGGAAGTATGGCCATTTGAACTATATTGATTCTGCCTTCCAGGAACAGGGGATATCTTTCCATTTTGTTACATCCTATTCTATCTCCTTTTTCAGAGTACTATAATTTTCATTGTAGAAGTCATTTACTTCCTTGGTTAGGTTAATTCCTAAGTATCTCATTTGTGAAAGGTGTTGTTTCCTTAATTTCTCTCTTGGCGAGTTTGCTACTGGTATCAGGAATGCTATTGGTTTCATAGTGTTGACTTTGTATTCTGCTGTGCTACTGACTTTGGTTATTAATTATAGAAGACTTTTGCTGTAGTTTTTGTGGTCTTCTATGTAGGGGGTCATGTCATCTGCAAACAATGATAATTTAATCTCTTTCTTTCCTAGCCATTTTCTTTTTCTTTTCCTTGTATAATTGCATTGGCTAATGTTTTGAGAACTGTGTTTAACAGAATTGGTGATAGAGACATCCTTCTCTGGTTCTTGATTTTAGAGTGAATGCTGCTAGCTATTCTCCAGTTAGTACAATGTTAGCTGTTGGTTTGGCATAAATAGCTTTTACTAGATTGAGTAAAGACCCTCTATTCCAGTTTCCTTTAGGGTTTTTGCCATCAATGGTTGTTGGATTTTTGTCAAATGCTTATGTTAATGCGATACATTACATTTATTGATTCATATATGCTGAACTGTCCCTCTGTCCCTCAAATTAATCTTAGTCAGTCATGATGTATAATCTTTTTGATGATTTGCTCCATTCTATTCCCTAGTGTCTTACTGAGGATATTTGCGTCTACATTCATTACAGAGATTGGTTTGTAGTTCTTGTTTTTGGTTGGGTCCTTATCTAGTTTTGGTATCAGGGTAATGCTTGCTTCCAGGAATGACTTTGAGAGTACTGGTTCCTTTTCAATTTCATTAAAATGATTGAGGAGTATTGGTACTAGATCTTCTCCAAATTTCTTGTAGACTTCAGCAATGAATCTGTCAGGACCTGGGCTTTTCTTTGTTAGTAATTTTTAAAATTATGTCTTCAATTTCATTGACTTATGTTGGATTATCCAGGATTCTTATATCTTCTCGATGCAGCTTTGGCAATTCATACATGCTCAGGAATCTATTTCTGCTAAATTTTACTTTTTACTAGAGTACAGTCTCTCAAAGTAGTTAATAATGATTTGGATGTACACAAAATCATTTGTGATGTCACCTTTTTATTTCTAATTGTATGATTTGGATCTTTTCCTTCCTTGTTTTGATAAGGTTAGCTAAGGGTTTGTCTATTTTATCTTTCAAAGAACCAATTCTTGGATTCATTAATATTTTTGTATTTTTTTAGTGTCAATTGCATTAATTTCTGCTCTGATCTTTATAGTTTCCTTCCTCACACTAGGTTTGAGTATGAATTGTTGTTATTTTAGAACACTGAGTTTTATCCTTAGGTTATTTGAGTTTACTCTGCTTTTCTGATGTGAGAATTCACCACTAGAAAGTTCCCTCTTAGGACTGCTTTCATTGCATCCCATAGGTTCCAGTATGTCATTCTGGCATTATTACTCGATTGTAGGAACTGTCTAAATTCTTCTTTAATTTCCCCTGTTGCCCAGTGATTATTCAAGAAGGTGTTACTTAATTTCCACATATTTGCATAGTTTCTATGGTGTCTTTTGTCATTCATTTCTAGTTTCATTGCACTATGATCTGATAATATACATGGGATAATTTAGAATCCTTTGTATTTGCTTAAGCATGCTCTACAGTCTAGTATGTTTTCTATTTTGTAAAGTCCCATGTGCTGCCAAGAAGAATGCACATTCTGTTGTTGCTGGGTGGAACACTGTAGATGTCTAATAAGTCCATTTGTTCCAAATTTTAGTTCAACTCTGGTGTTTATTTTCTGCCTGGTTGATCTATTTGTGACAGTGAGGTATTGAGGATCCCCATTACAATTGTATTATGTTTACCTGATTTTTCATGTCCATTAGTGTTTGTTTTATGAAGTTAGGTGTGCTGGTATTTGGTGCATACGTATTTGGAATTGTCTTCTCTTCCTGTTGAATCATTTCCTTAACCAGTATGTAGCGATCTTCCTTGTCTCTTCTGATCAGTCTTGGCTTGAAATCTACTTTATCTGCAATCAGAATAGCTACTCCTGCTTTTCTCTGGGTTTCTATTGCATGGAATATTGTTTTCCATTCACTGACTTTCATTCTATGAATTTCTTTTTAGGCTAAATGTGTTTCTTGGATGCAACATATTGTTGGGTATTGTTTTATGTTACATTCTGCTAATCTGTGTTTCTTGATTGATGAACTGAGACATTTCACATCAATGGTTATAACAGATAGTTGTTGATATCCTTGTCATTATATTATTTTCCTGCTGCTTGTTCCTGTGTTAGTTACTTTTCTAGAGTCAATGGTTTGCAAGCAAGCAGATTTAATACAGGACAATTACAAGTTACAACATTCATACTCAGAAGTCAAATGCAGGAAGAGTGCAGACCATCTGTCTATGCACTGGAAACCTGAAAGATCCAGTCAAGGACTGGGAGCCCACAACAATGCCCCATGTACATCTGTGTCTGCACTAAAAGGCTAAAGAAATCTATACTAGAACCAGGATACAATGCTCATGGTGGAGATGAGGACCAGAGCTCCCTTGAAACGAACAGCAGCCATCCTCAATGGCAGCAAGGCCCCGAGCTCCTTCTGTGATAAGAACAGCTGGTTCCTTTCAGGTGAACCAGCTGCAAAAGCACTTCTCCTGGAAAACAGCTGGCCACTATCTTCTGCTCCTGTTCTGACAATCCTCAGGTGGATCTTCTACACCCAGGATCACGCTAACTCAGTCCATCTGGGTGTTCCTGCTCAAGTTGACCACAATATTAAGTCCACCACAGTTCCCTTTCTTTCCATTCTATTTAATTGGTTGTCTTGCCTGGAGGATTCATTCTATTAGAGTTTTGCCATTGTTATCTTCATTGTCTCTTTCTAGGATATGCTTGAAAATTTTTTGGAGTGTTGTTTTGGTGGCCACGAATTTCTTTTAAGTGTTCTTCATCATGGAAGTATCTTATTTCTCCATCAAACTTCAAAGCTAATTTTGCAGGATATGTCGATCTTAGTTGGAAGTTGTTTTCTTTTAGGGCTTGAAATGCTTCACTCTTTGACGTTAAGTCTTGTGTTGAGAAATCTGCAGTAATTCTGGTGGGTTTTACTTTACAGGTGATGTGTTGCTTTTCTTTAACAGCTTTTAAGGTTCTGTTTTTGTGTTGAATTTCTGGAAATTTGAATATTATATTTCTTGGTGTAGTTCTTTTCTGATCATGACTATTTGGGATTTGATATACCTTGCTTATCTGCATGTCAAATTCTTTCTCCATGCTTAGAAAGTATTTTCCTATCACTTCAGTAAGCAGTTTTTTTTTTACCCTTTGTGTTATCTTCTGATTTTTTATTGATTCCAGTTAATCTTAGATTAGTCTTCTTTTCATCATCTAATAGCACCTGGATCAATTTTTCATGATCTTTTGCTATTTTTAAGGTATCTTTCATTGTTTGACCACCAACTATAGACCTGTCTTCTTTCTCTGATATTCTGTCTTCCCACTGATCAATTCTGCTCCGTGTATTTTTCAAGAGATTTTAATCTCCTGGATTTCTATTTGAGCCTATTTACTGGGTTTCCATTCTTTTCTGTGTAGGGCTTTCATGATTTGTACGTCTTTCTTTGTTTTGTTTTATTAGTACGTATTTTTTTTTTAGTACTTTCTCTAGACTCTCCAATCATTTGTATTATTAGGGCCATTAACTGTTTGATTATCTCTATAATTACCTCTTCTTTGAATCAGCAAGTATCTTAATGATCTATTTTGTTACTTCCACTGCTTCCATTTCCGATATTTTTGCTGTATGGCTTTGATTTCTTCCTCCTTGATGCCCTTTGGATTTGCTTTGAGGAGTTGGGCGCTCTTGGAGGTATTTTGCTGTGGATTTTTGTTTCTTTGTTTTCGTTTTTGTTTTCTGTGCTGAAGTTGCAAATTACTCCTGGTGGATATCTTTATTGCTAGTCTTGAAATGTCTTTAGGTAATGTCAACTTCACAGAGATTTCCTCTTGGCATAGCTAGACATCGGCCTCTGTTCTGTCCCATAATCCAACTACCTCCTTTTATTAGGGAGGGGAGGACGTAGCCTATTTGTGCCAGTACCCAGTTCTCTGGCAATGGGCTGCAGTATTGGTTATGACCCCCGGAAAATCTCAATACTGACACGTAGAGAAAACCAACTGTTATTAACAATTATCTTCGCTGGGATAAAGCAGTAATATCACCAACAACAATAAACTGAATAATGACAAATGACAATGACTAACACCTTTAACCATACACATGAGATCTATAGTTACAGTATAAACTCTAGAACAAACCAGATACTGATGTACAATATAGTTCGTAGAGTAATTTTGCTTCTTTTAACAGTAGAAAAATGTTCACACTTTGGTAACGAGGATCATGTGCCCAAATGCACAGCAGGAACAGAGCCAATGGGTATGCAGGACTCATGCCAGGCTGCTTGGAACCACTGCCCACGACTCAGCTGGCCAGCAGGCCTCACTGTGTGTGTGCTTGCTCCGGACTTAGTAGGCACTCTGGGCAAGAGGGCTGTTTAGGTGGTGCACTGTACCAGCGTTGTGTGCATGCGCTCCAATGAATCGGCGCTCAGGACAGCACGTTCCCTGAGCTGCTCCCGCACCGCCAGGACGCGCTTCGCCTGTGCACACTCTCCGGCTTGAGTCTAGGGGCCGCCCTGTCCGTTGAGTGTGCTGGAGCGCAGAAGGCCTAGTGCATGGAAAGGAGGGCTCCATGTGTGAGGCCGGTGGGCATAGACTGTCCCAGGAACCGGGTCCCCACAGCACTAGACCACCCTGCAGACTTTTCGCCCCACCGTGCGACCCGGCTGCCTCCTGGAGCGGGGAGCCAGCCACAAGGGCGCCTCGCTGGTTTCCTTGATTGACCGCTTGTTTGCCTGGATCTATGTGTCGACTTTCTTAACTTTCTATTCCAGCATGAAAGCCCCTCTCGCACTCTCCGTGTACGTCCCTTCTCAGTGGGTCTTACCTGGGCTTCTCTGATGTGATCCTCATCAGCCGCCTTGAATCCCTCTTCCAGACTTGTGCCTCCTCCAAAATCGGGTCCTCCGGCTGGTCGCACCTCCACGGAGGGAAACTGCAGAGCCGGCTCCGAGGGGCAGAGGCTGGGCGTGCCCTCCACAGCTGCGGACTGGTTACGGACCAGGCCTGGGTCCCTGCTCTGCCAGAGCTGCGGGTCCTGTGGAAACATTTAAATTTTTTTCTTCTAACCTTTGAAATACATAATGTATGATCTATAGTGATCTTTTTATGCAATAGAACTTCTTACTCTCCCATAACTATAGTTTAATGTCCGTTAATTAAAACGTCCCCTCTATTTAACATTTAGTTATGCTGATAAAGTTCCATTATATTCTTAATTTGCTAATAATTATTAGAAAAAATGAGGTTTATATTTATTGCATTTTAAAATCTGTTAAGAACATTATATTTACTTTTATATTTTATTTTTGGTAATATAGTAAATTTCCTGAGATTTCTAGACTTACAATCATTTTGAATTCCTGAATAAAATCCCAGTTATTAACAGTTACTCATTTTATAAAATATTGTATTGTATTTGCAAAGATTTTTCTGAGGATTTTGCATTTATGCAAATTACAGATTTTATTTGTAACAACATCTTTATCAGTTTTTAGTGATGGATGATGCCTGTTTTATAAGACAAGCAATGATTTAGATAGTCCTAAATCTGTTATTATTTTTAAATCCAAATTGACAATTTCTACCTTATACTGTAATTCATTTAAAAGGAAAATATATTTTCATTTAATGAAATTATAGATATATTTGGATTTTAAAATGCCATTTTGTTTACTTTCTATTTATTCCATCTGCTCATTCGATAAGGCATCTGTTCATTCAACAAGTCATCTGTCTTTTTTGTTCCTTATGGTTTGTTGCTCCCTTTTAACCAGCTAATAAATATTTATTCTATTGTAATTTCTCTTTTGGGTTTTCAGCTCTGTCTTTTTGTTTCACATTTTATGGGTTGTTCTAAAGGTTATAATAGTATCCTCAATTTTCATAGTCTACTTACAGTCGATAATGTGCCAATTCACAAGAATTGTAAAAATCTGTCAGTTACATAGTTCAATGCTCTTTATGTGTGCTACTATAAGGTGTATTACTGTACATATATCATAATGTTTTGTTTAAAACAGTCAGTAAGCCTTTAAAAAGATTGAAAGAAGCAGTCTCTCTTCATGTTTTCTCACACAGTCATCATTTCTGGCGATTCCATTATGCACATCCAGGTCTATTAGGTGTCAATGTCCTTCAGTGAAAAAGCACCATTTAATATTTCTTATATTGTATGTTTGTTAGCAAAAAAATATTTTTTAATCTTAAAGCTCTTTTAAATTTGCAGTCATATTTTAAGGATATTTGCTTTGCACATACAATTCTGCTTAATAACTATTCCTCCTTCCAGCATTTAATAATATTTTTCTTCCATTTATTTTATTAGTACATGCGTGCAGTACATGCATTTTACAAATCATCTTGGGGAGTGGCATATGTACTTATTATATCTTGTTTCTTTTTTAGTCCTTTTCCCTTTCCCTCTACCATCTTTCTCTCCCTTCCTCTCTCTCTTTTTTTTTTAATTTTTTTTCCCTTCCTCTCTCTTCCTCTAATTCCCCTTGTTATTTTCTGGCCTACATTAATTCTCGTGAAAGGTCTGCTATCATTTGTATGCATTGTATCTTTTCTCTCTGGCAATTTTCAAATTTTCTCCTTTTTCTTCGATTTTCACTAGTTTGACTATGCTGTACCTGGGGGTATTTTTAATACTTATTAAGGTTCAATGTGCTTCTTGATTTGGAAGTGGAAATTTTTTTTCAGTAAATGTGGGTGGTGTTTTCCAATTATCATTACTATAAATATATTTTCTGCTCCAATCTTTGCCTTCTCTTTCTTCTTGAACTCCAATAGCACCTGTAATATACTGCATAATACTATCCCTTCATGTAACTCATCTTTTAATTTCAATGGTTTTTTTCCTGTTCTTTGGAGTGAATAAAGTTCATTAGTCATTCTTTTTTACTTTTTTTTTTAATACTAGGGATTGAATCCAGGGAGTACTGAGCTACATCCCCAGCTACCTTCTCTCCCTCCTTCCTTCCTTCTTTCCTTCCTTCTTTCCTTTCTTTGTTTTGAGACAAGGTCTCATTAAAGTTGCCCAAGCTGATCTCAAACTTGCAGTCTTCCTGCCTTACTCTCTGGAGCAGCTGGGATTCTAGTCATGCTTCCTGCACCTGGTTTATTGGTCAATATTTAAGTGTAGCAATTGTTTTCTCCTGCATCCAGTCTTATGTTAAAGCTATTCAGATTTTTCATTTCACATTAATGTCTTTTGCTTTTAGAATTTCCATTTCTTTCTATAGTCTCAATTACTATGCGAGTATTTTCCTATGTGTTCATATATCAATTCATTTTCCCCACAAGTCAATGAACATATTTACAGTAATAAATTTAAAATGCTTGCCTGCTTATTAAAACATCTGTATTACATGTATCTCAGCTTTTTTTTCACTCTTCCTTCATCTTATGCAAATTTGCTTGCTTCATTTCCTGCCTAGATTTTTTTTCAATTTTTACTGGTACACGTTTGCAGTGCATAATAATTGCATTCCTTGTGGGGCGCTGATACACACACATAGCACACCCTAACTCCTTTTTCTCCTCTTCCCTGCCCTCTCCTTCCCTCTGTGCTGAGGCCTCTGTGCAGACATGCTAAGGCAGACACCTCCGCCATGTCTCACCACAGAAAGAAGATCAAACAGGAAGATCACCTTTCATCTCTACTAAGAGCCAAAGAACAAATTTCAACAACAGATGATATAGCTGAGATTATTTAAAATCGCAAATCATTTGGGGTGATACTTTTCTTCAGTAGAAAGAGAAAATAAGGGGAAGGTAACGCTGCATCATAATTGAAGCATTTGATGGCTTTCAAATTTTAGAATCAATAAAATCTCTTATACAAATGGTTCTAAAACCAAGTCCATTCTGTACAAGTGGGCAGAACCTAAAGTGTCCCGGTGAAATGGTGCCAAACCTCAGAGCAGGCAGCTGTGAAATCCTGACCTCCTTTTTCTTCTAAGTTATAAACAGAGGAGTGGGGCTTCCCCTGGCTATGCAGGGTGCAGCTTTACCTCGGCAGGATGAGCGGTTTCCGTGCGTGGTGAAGGAGATGGTGCCAGTGGCACGGAGTGGAAACGTTACCCCTGTGAGTTGTAGGTCTCCTGAAGGACTGAGCCTCCCCAAGCGTCTCAGCCCTGAACTTGAAACGCAGCACCACTTCCCCCTCCTCGAGCTCAGAGACCACTTAACCTCCGCCTCCCCCAGCAAGTCACCTTACACATTTTAATCACCATGTTTACCAATGAAATATGCAAACAGTGTTTATTCCTTACAAATCTCATTTTTAAAGGGAATAAACTTGGGCAATTTTCTTATGTTATTTGCTTTGGTTTTTGTTCCTGTAAAGGAGGAGACAGTAATGTTTAGGAGTAAACATTTCATAAATACTTAGACTGATAATAGTTTAGAGTTCTAGTAAGATAATATGTTCTAATGCCCAAGACAATATTAAAGTGTTACATTCTTATCCATATGTTTATAGATGAATATATCTAAGCTGGAGAGATTAAGTAACTTGTCCAAAACAAATGCCAGCATTAAAAATAGAACTCAGACTGTGCCTAGCTACCTAACAGAGAGACAATGACAGAAGACAAAATATATCAAATTTACCTCACACTGCCTGGCACTTGTCAATAAAAAATTGACTCTTGCTATTATTACTCTATTATTACTCTTGCTATTATTACTCTTTATGGAATTTCTGTCCTGTCAGTTGAAGTTTTTCTATTTTAAAAACCCAGATTTTTTTTCATGGGAAAAGAAGAAAATAAATTACCTTAGGTTTAATTTTACTTAAAATATTCAAATTGATATCCTCATGGTCTTTAGTTGGGTTCATCTAAGGACACAGAACCAACTTAGGAAAATTTTAAATTAATTGTATAGATGTAATAGTTCATGGTTCCAAATATTTTCTTCACAGAGATGGATTAAGGCTAAATGTTTTCAGCTTTAACTGTCTGCAGAATTTGTTCACCTTTGAATCGAATCTCCTTAAATTGCGCTAACGAGGACTAGAGAACACCAAGGCTTGAGGGTACAGATTACTCATATCACAGTTAAAATAGGATGCAAATTTAGCTCATCAGAGTTTTATCTGGTATTTGGAAACATTTGTAATTCTATAGAATTCTTTAACCCTGAAGAGATTATAATATTATAGTTTTCAATATTTAGTATTCCATAAATTGTTGAGGAAAATAAATGAGAAACTTTTCTATTCCAATAGTATATTATTGTGTCAAATCTCTTATCCAAGTTCTCTTTTGATTGCGAAGAAATGAAACAAGTCTCTGTGAGAAATATAGCTCCAGTTTCTCTCTTCCTTTTTTGACTAAAAACATCAATTCTGACCCTGCGGAGTTAGATCCACAGTCACTCTAGCTGTTTTATGCTGCCCCTTGCTTCAGGGAACCGTCAGTAGATGAAAGGGGGCAAAGGCGTTTGGGATTGTACATCTGACATCTCAGCTACACAAATGTTCACTCACTATATATTTTTTCGCCCCTTAGGATATTACTAATAAGTTAGTCTTTCTAATCATTGGTTTGTTCATGACAGTTGCCTGTTTATAAGGTATCACTGTCTTCCTTTCGTTTAGTGTTGAACCATAATTCCATTGACTAGACACTCAGAGCTTTTGAAAATCTAATTATAAATTATAGTATCAGTCTTTTTTTTTTTTTAACCTTTGGCCCATGAAATCTTTTCACTCCACTTATTTGCTATATTACTTGAATGCAGCCTGTAAACCTTGAGTGTCTACTTCTACTCATCGTCAAAAAGGAATAAAAGGAGCCACATCAGACTCTACTACAAGAAAAAACGTGAAATAAGGGTTGTCCGCTGGGGATTTAGCTCAGTGATTAGAGTACTTACCTTGCAAGTACAAGGCCCTGAGTTCGAGCCCCCACACCACAGAAAAAAAAAGGAAAGAAGGGCTGTCCAACATTGTACAGTCAGGCACGGCCCTCATTGTGAAAGAGAAGAAAGATCCCACAATCATCCTGGTTTTCTTTCTTTATGGTATATATTCTTGGAAATAGTTCTAGCCACAGCTTCAGCTGGTAGAATCTAAGAAAAATACATGGCAGTTTCCTAAGCTGATGAGATAAAACTGGGGCACAAGAATGTAGACAGCCAGAACCAACGAGGCAAAACACCATGCGGGGAACAGCCACTCAGAAAGAGCGCTAAGAGGTCTGTTCAGGCTGCCCCCAGGCCTTCACCTGAGCGCTAATCAACATGTGCTCACCAGGGTTATCCTAGGCGGGTGATAGGAAATGAAGGTGCACAATTCCTGGAGCTTACATACAGGTGGAAGAGTTTGTTTCCCATTACCAAAAGTAGGAAACCCTCGCTATATATGAAGCATCAGAGTTGAGACCACAGATCACTCCCTTGAAAGTGAAGTACAATTAACCCTTGACCAGCAGCTGCCCTTATACTTATAATGCTGTTTGAAGTCAAACTTTAAAAGGAGAAAACTGTTTCCAAGTAACTTCATTGCTTCCCAGTATAAAGTTTCAGACTATTTCTAAAATTAAAGAATATTCAACACTTAAAAAGAAAATCCATAATATCTGATATTTGATAAATCACTAGATACACAAATATTTCTACCTGTAATTTTCAAGGAATGAGGCCTGATTGAACAATTGGATAAATTTTCTGGGATTACATGAATTTCTGTATATTCTTCATAAAAGTAAATACCAAGTTACTTTTTTTCTACATAAGTAGAGAAAGAAATAATGTGTACACATGACTTTTTTCAAAGAAATTACTGTTTTCTGAGTTGACTTTTCACACAGGACTCTGACTTCTGTTCTTCTTCCAGTAGTTCCCAACACGATTGTAGAGACAGTGAGAAGCAGACGTGTGTACTTAAGATACTCCCATGTGTTTTTCTGCATGGGCCCCAATATTTTCATCCCCATGCAGAGCTCAGCTTGCTCTCTATTTCACTACTGAGAAACTGCTAGTTAAAATATCACTACCTACCCTTAAGTAAAGTAGCCCTTCCCTACCACTCCTGAGATAACTCTAATTATCTCTCTTCTGCTCTAGATTTCTTCTTGCATTTATGTCTGACTGACATATTACATATTTGTTCTTTTATGGGTTTAACATCTATCATCAGAATGCAAGCACTATGAAGCAAGAGACATCTTGTGTTTACCTCTAAATCTTCTCAGTCTACATGAGTGGCTCATGGGTGTTTATTAAGTAGATGAATGACTCTTCACACCATGTGATTATTTCTTTCTTGATATAAGCTTCTCAGTGTTCCGTGAGTCAGAGCTTTTCCCACTACCGACCCAAAATATGTGTTAAGATGAATCAACTCAATTTCTAAATTTGATGACGGATGAAATGAAAACTAGGCTGTATTTTTTGTGATCCTATAAGTACACGTGTACTGATAGTAGAGAATCATAGAAAGCATATTAGTTTTATTAAATTAGATTATTACATTGATTTAAATTAATCAAATATTAACTCAATGTCTATTAACACAATGCCCAGTATGGTGTTCCATCATATGAATACAATAGTGAAAAAGATATGCCCATGTTTCCTGCCCTGACAACGTACGTGAAAATCTATGATAAATAAGTCTTCATTAAAGAAATTACATGTTTTAAGAGAAAAATATGAAAATCTAACACATAACTCTAAAATCTCTGTGGCAGCAAGACTGATTACTTTTATAATGAACCATAAAAAGATAATGTGTAGGAAACGAGAAATACAGGTATAAACTCATAATGTCTAGGATTCCTCTGTATCTTTGCAGCAATACACTTTGGGGTTGAGAAATATCAAACTTTTAAAACAATGTCTCTGAAAGTAGTGTTCTGGAAATGAAAAGATCTTGCCTCTGAGTGTGTTGGAACAGCTTCGGAGAGATGACTTGGTTGATCCTCATTTCATCCATTTACAACCTGTGTGACTAGGAACAATTTACTAGATTTTTCAGAGTCTCTTTCCCTTGTGAAAGTCTAATAATTATTTTTCTGCTTTCAGAATCAAATGGTATTATGTTTTAGAAAATGCTTTGGAAACTATAAACGCTGTGGCTATATAATACAGCCTTGTGAATATTAAATGAGTTATATTTACAAGTTTCTCAACATATAATTTTAAGCAGTTAGGTGGTGAATATATCCATCTATCAGTATATTGGCGATGAAAAAGAAAAGCTAAAAATTTTGTATAGAAGAGTTTGAAAGCAAATTATATTTCCAAGAAAATAACTTTTGAATTTGAGTACTAGAGAGATTTTCTTTTCTTCCTGACTTTTGATGTGGATATAATTAGAATTCAGTATCAACAGTTCAGATAGAAAAGTGTGACGCTAAGGCTCATATGATGTTACTACTTCAATTTCTTCTGCAGTAATATTTGGGAGTCAGAGAAAGGTGGAAAGAAACATAAATGCTATTCACTAACTTGAATATGATGTTGAAATGTCTTTCATCATATTATTTTTATTAACATTGTTTTTTCTGACTCATATTTAGAGCCATACAAGAGTCATTTAAGATCGCCTTTATAAATATTAAAAACAGAATAGAAGACCTTAAATATAAATTGAATTTTGCAGGTAATTTTTTCTTTTTACAAATTTTGAGAGTGAATGTTAAATAAACATAAGATATTTTCCAGAAGTTATTTAGCAGAAAAAAAAAATAAACTGTGGAACTCTGAGCAAGTTGCACACTTTGAGAATATCTTTTTTTTTTTGTCTCTACAGAAAAGTCTTTTACTTGAATTCTGCTACGAACAATGTTCATTGTCTATTTGAAATAATGTTTCTTTTGAGAATTTCTTTTGTTATTTTAGGTAATAAGACCATGCAGTGTAATATCATTCCATCATTATAATTACCAATGAAAGTCATTTTTGTTCTTATATATGACTGAGTCAATTTTATTCTCATCGTTTTGTAAAAGAATTAATTTTTGTCAGTGTTTGTAATGTGCCCTAAAAACATGACTATATATTTTTTATTTAATATAAAATATACTCATGAGTATACTATTTACATAGACTTAAAGATGAATGACGTCCCTGTAGTTGTGAGATGAGCTGATTCTTCTGCTCTCTTGGAAACACTAGGTGATGGCAGCTAAATGCACAGACTTGAGGAGCCAAACTCAAATCCTGGAATGTTCTCACTGGTAACATGCTTCATTTTCTGCCACTCCAAAACACCTTGTGCTTATTCCTAAAAATATGGTGCTCTACCAACTGTATCACTAATGCTTAGCACACACAGATACTGAGTCTTTTTTTTATCCATTCAAAACAAAAGTAAGTTTATCCATTTCATGAAGTAATAAGCAAAGGTAACATCAAATACATGGAAAATTAAATGTAGCAAGATTTAATCTAAGACACTGTTAAAGAATGTCACGTTTTTAAAGTTCTCTAAAAAAAGGAGAAGCACTTTTTCTGCTATATGATTATTTAGACTATGTATTTTCTTTTGCTTCCATCCGTCATTTTATCATTTGGCTGCAGGGAAATTCACTAGTCAGATAAAATCAGAGAGGAGGTAAAAAGTACATTCTAAGAAATTCACAAGAGAAATGCCAATAAAATGTAAATCTGTTAAATAAATGATTAAAATGAGAGTGAAAGTTTTCATGAAGGGACTTGACTCCATTGTTTAAAAAAATGCAAATCAAACTTTAAATGTCTATTGTCTAGAAATGCATGACTTTTAAAAAATTTTACAGTCAAAAGAATAGGGAGCCATATGAAACCCCATATATCAAAAGCTGAAAATTTTAAAACTTTCCTTTCACAAAGGTTTAAGCATCTTGTTTATAGTTTTAGTTCTCTATTTGCGAAGTAAAGTTTGCCTCATTTATTCTTATTGTGTCTGTGGCCTAGAAAATATTATCATCATTTTATAGATAAGGTAATAGACAAAATGAATAACTCAACCAACATCAAATAACTGATTTGAGATTTTGAACCGGGCAATGTAGCTTTGAAATCTGTGGTTTCAAGCACTTAGTTACACTGTCTCTCAATGCTTTCAAACTTTCAGTTAAGCTTTGGGCTTTTTACTTTTTGATTTATAATTTTTTTTTTTCAAAACAACTACTGTAGTAGCACTTCTCTGGAAAGTCAGTAGTTCTTTGCCAGCCTCAGTGGACAATGCTGACGCTTTTCTCACAACTTCCTCTTCCTGGCAAAGGAAACCAACTTCCAACCCTCCCTTGATCTCTGCTTCCTCACTGCCACGCCATGAGCAATTGTCCTCTGCCGTGCCCCTCTGCCATGCTGTTCTGCCTCGTAGCCAGCCAACTGCGGACTGACACCTGTACAAACTTTGGAATAAATCTACATTCCAAGGAGAGCACAATGAGTTTGGAAGAAGCGGTTAGTTGGATTTAGAAAGTATTGAAGCAATGACCCACTGGGGACTCGTGCCCAGGCCTGGAGGGCTGAGGAAACACTCATTCTGCCCCCAGCCCGCACCATGGCCACCAGGCCCAGGGACCCATTCCAAAGCCAGACACTCAGGAATCAAGCAGTCTACCCCCAGTCCCCGGGTTCTCCGCAGCACAGGGCGTCAGAGTTGACAGCCAAGAAGCAGACGTGATTGAAGGAGAGACTGACATGCAGGAGGAGAGTGTCACTTTAGGACTCAAACGAGAGCCTTTCACAGAGACGGGGCAAGAGACATCCTTGGAAGATAGGATTGGAGAGGGTGAGAGCTAAAGAGAGATCTCCTGGGATCCCAGACCAGGAAGCTCACAGGACCAGTATTCTGTTGTAGGCAGGCAGGTTTGGTGGGGGGTAATTGGCAGAATATTCAGTCCTGAAGAAGAACAGATTCAGCCTAGTCGTCTATTCGAGCACCGGCCCTGCTGCCGACTCACAGCAGATAAGTACTATGAATAACTACAGGTAAAGGTAAGGGGGGCCTAATATGTAATTATTTAGTATTTAATGAATATTTCATATAAGATCAGGGTCCTATTTGTTTTGGTGAAGGCAGCTCATGAGCAGTTCCTAGGGTTTGTCGATATCCAGTTGATATTCGATGCCATCGTTATCACTGAAATGACCACCATAGACGAGCTAACACAGTAGTGGCAGGCAGTTGGTTTTCCCATATGCCAATAACTGGATTGCTTGGGGGGTTATAAACAATACTGAGGCTTGTTCTAGATGATATATGGCACTGGGCCAAAGAATTTGCAAACCCCAGAACAAAATACAAACAAACAAAAAACCCCAGAAACATGGAAAGGCAAGGCAACGAAATGCCCAATATAGTCTAATATAGGAGTCACTGGATTTAGCAAAAAACCCTGAAGACAGCACAAAGGGTTTAAGGAACCTGTTTACACAAGTAATAGCAGCAAACTTTTCAGATATGGAAAAGGAATTTAACATATAGATAAGTGAAACCTATAGAACCCCAAATAGCCATCAGAAAAAAATCCAGTCCACACCACATAATAATTAAAATACAAGAAATAAAACACAAGAACAGAACCTTAAAGGCTGCTAGAGAAAGCGGTAAATCTCTTATAAAGGAAAATCTATCAGAAGTACCACAGATTTCTCAACACAGACCATGAAGACCAGCATGGAGTGAGGGGTCTCAAGCTATTAAGGAAAACAACTTCAAACCAGACTGTTACAACCTGTAAAATTATCTTTCAAAACTGATGGAGAAACAGCAACGGCAACCCCAAAACAAGCAAAAGTAGCTATCTTAATTTTAAACAAAGTAGATTTCAAGCCAAAGCTGATTAAATGAGACTATGGAAAAGCATTACATATTGGTTAATGGAACTATTTGATAGGAAGCAGTACCAATTACAAACATATATGCACCAAACCGCAGTGTACTGAACTTCATGAAACAAACTCTAATGGACATAAAAGATCAGATAAACATCAATACGATTACAGTGTGGGAATCTCCATACCCCACTATGACAAATAGATCAACTCAACAAAAGTTCAATATAGAAATATCTGAGTTGTACAAAGCCTTTGAACAAACAGATTTACTAGATATATACAAAGTGTTCCGTCCAACGAGAACATACTAGTGAATAAAGCATGCCTAAGTAAACACAAAAGAATCAAAATTTTACCATGCATATTATCAGATCACAATGCAATGATACTAGAAATCGATACCAAAAGAAACCACAGAAATATTCAGATATGTGGAAATTAAACAACACACTGTCAAATAATCAATGGATCACAGAGGAAGCTAAGGAAGAAACAAGACAGTTCCTAGAATTTTTTTTTGTTTGTTTGTTTAGAAATAGTTCCTTGTTTCTTAATTTCTATTCCATTTCTATTCTCTGTATTTTTTCTGTGGTTTAGTTTAGGGATCTACCTCTCTCATTCTTGTTAGGCTGATCTTGAGTATATACTGAACTTTACCAGTCAAACTGGTCAGAGATTCTGGGTGCCTCTTAAACTTTTGTGTTTATCCAAACCACCATCATCTTTGTTCTCAGCATCCTGCAGGGAATTAGAAGGTAGCACATTCCATCAATGCCTTGAGATATGAGAAAGAGAAGACATTCCCTTGAAAAATAGCTGAAAAACAGCATAATAAATAGGGGTTCCGGTTCCTTTTCTGTTCAGGGAGAAGTTGGGAGCTAGAAGTTACTTCAGTTAACTCTGTACTAATTCAGGGAGCTGATCCCCGGCATATGCCTATCTCTTGTTTATGTTTTTTCAAACCATTGTTCTGTTTTTTATCATCCCCAGGGGCCCACCAAATGCTAGTTTCCATCAGCTCTCACAGGTAGTCTATGCTTCCCAGCTGCCTCTGCTATTAGTTTTGGTCATGTGACAGGATTCTAGCTAGTAGCACATAAGCAGGCAGGGCCGACTTTTAAAAAAAAAACAACCCTCAATGCTCTTTCCCTGTTTGCCAGAAAATAAGATAATTATATGGTCTTAGGCGATGGTGAAACCACACTATGAAAAAAATTTGGTCTTAGACTCTAACCAGGGACATTTGCTTTGAACTTTTTGCTTTGAGGAGAAACAAAATTCTATTTCATTAGAGCCATTGAAAAATGGTCACTAACAAATAATTACATTACTTGGAATCTTTTTAAAATTAGATTTGATTTTGGTGCGATCATAGCAGATATATCAAATTATCCAAGTCTATTTCCTCCGTGAAATACAAATAATAATTTCAGTTCATGAAATAGTTGTAAAGATTAAATTAAATAATAGATATGAAATTGCTTTGTAAATTATCATCACTAATCTAATGTGTAACTACAATATAATTTTCCAAAGCATCATTTGCAGTGTTCGGGAAAATGTTTCTTTTTTCATACTGGCTTTATTGATATTTAATTTATGTACCAGAAAATTTACACATTTAAATGTACAAGTCAACGAATCTAAGTATATTTAAAGAATTTTACAAACACAATCATGATCTACTCTTAGCCTTCTCATCACAGAAATACCATGTGTATGTGTAGTCGCTACCATTCTAATTTTCAGTCCTAGACAATAACTTATCTACCTATATATAGACCCTGCTTTTAATGGACATTTCATATAAATAGAATCACACAACTTGCATTCTTTTGTCTCAGGATTCTTTCATAATGTAACAGTTTAGAGGTTCATCTGTGCTGTAACATGCATCTGGCTTTGCTCCAGTTTTGCCTGTGTTTTTTCATAAATATTATCAAATATTATTTATCCATTCGGAGGTTGCTCATTGAGTTGTTCGGGAAGTGGAGGTGGTGGAGCTAACACCAATGCACAATGGTTATCTCCGAACCTGCCATGTTCTTGTATGTAGATGTTTTCTGAATCCAGAACAGAAGGTGAGGTAAGCTCTACAAGGCCATTAATGATAGTTGTACAGATAACAAAATCGCTCTTCAGAAGAATTCTGTGGGCTCACCTGCTGTGAACGAAGCACCCGAGTGAGGATTCTTACTCAAGCCCTTATGCTGTTTGTGCTCCCTTGACTTGAAGTGCAGTTGCTTTGCACAAGAGAAGAGTTTATTTTGACCTTACTTTCTTTTTCTTTAAACTCATTCTCACATAATTGAAGAGAATTCCTTGGAATAAAAGTTTAAATACATTTTTGTCATATTCGTGGGAAATAATAGTTGTGATATTCTTAAATGATAAAAGCTTTAGGTTTATATTTGGAGGTTACATTTCTGCCTTTTAAGAAAGAATGACCAGACAATGGTGCCCCTTGCATCATAGTACTGAAAGATGATCGAAGGTAAGATGTGCACGGGGGCTATTGCCAGATACGTTACCCCCAGATCAGGGAGACTGAGGAAAGGAACGATGGCCAGCCAGTTGTGTTTGCTGCCAGGGATTGAAAAACAATCTTCTGCTCTTTTACTTTAACTGCTTTTACCTGTTGGCAAAGCCAAACAAGTGTTTTCTACTTTGAAAGGCATAAAAAATAGAACTGTCAAACGATGACAATATAGGCATTATCCAGAGTGAATGTTTATCATTTTAAAATATATATGCGTTCGTGTATGTGAAGGTGAAAACATACAACGGCAAAGCGAGCAACTCTCTGTAAAGCACAGTTCAAACAAATATTCCTTGCAGGGATTGCTGAGGACTGTTGAGAGATCTATGCTTTTTTGAGGAAGTAAATATTGTGTTGCCAAACTTTTTCCCCTTTTTGACAGAAACTGTAAAATATTTCCTTGGCAAGTGGAAACTATTTAGGTGCCTGTATATTATCCACTTACTTCAGAATCACAGTATTCTATAGCTTCTCCCATTGCTTGTTCTACACAATAAGCTTCTGACTAGCCTGCCCTCTCCCAAACCATCATGAAACTATTCTGGAAAAGCCTGGCATTGTGCTTGAATCAACGTCAACCACTCAAGTTTTGCCAAGATAATAAAGAGACAGTATTTTTCTGGATTGAGAGTTTAGGACAACTTCTCTAAAGTTGCTGTGGCTGCCACGGAGCAAGGCTCAATTGAGGGGACGATCAGAGGGAGAGGCGCATTGAAGGACTCAGAGTCCACATTGAAACCTGGACACGGGGTGGCTAGCGCTCTGAGGAGGAACTGAGACGCCAGGTCCCAGCTACTCTGTAGTTTTATTAGCAATGTGACGCAAGTACAATTTTAGGAAAACATGTAGGCTGACCATAAATTTCTGAGTAAGCATGCTAAGCTAATTGTAAGTCTGACTAAACATGCTAAGCTATCAGTAAGTTTAAAAATAACACGTAACCTCCTTGTTAATAAGAAACGCATGAGTATAGCATGTAGCTTCTAGTAAATGAGGAACCTGTTTTTAACACAACCAGCAAGAAGCCTATAACTCCTAGAACAGCACACAGAAGAGTCCTTGTGTACAGGAAACCTTCTCCAAGGATAACCCAGTTCGCGGAGTCAGCCAGGCGTCATCCTGGAGTTGTGGCTCTGTGCAGCCTGGTCTCAACATGTGCCCTTCATAACGTTTTCTGACTATGCAGTCCTTATTTTCAAAGAACTAATGTACTTCACAAACATTTCATCCTCTTCCCGGGATTTTGGTATTGAATTACGAACGATGTGCCATGAAAAACTTTAAATTATAAAAACAAGGGTCCCTTTTATGGATCAGTCACACCATATTCCATTTTCATTTTCTTGGCTAGGAAGAGGTGATCCAGGCTGGCAATGGCGTTCCAGCCTCTGCATTAAATCAACCATCAAAGGGTCCGCAGTGAGGTAACTGCAAGTGTATCATTCAGATGCGCATTTACGGTTGTTTGCCTTCTCCTGTAAATTGTATACGTGCTGCCAAAGCAAGCACACCTTTAAATTGTCAGGTTGTGGGGAAAGATGGTATCATCTGGGTCATGTTGTGAGAGCCAAAAGGAGGAACTGATAGGTGAGAAGGAGATGCATACTGAAATAAACTTTGGTTTTGCAGGATTTAAAATTTAATTTTGTAATTGACTAAATTTTAAAATATGACATCTTCATTAGTTACAGTAATGACTAACTAAATAATCGTTTCAGTAATGTATGATTACTGTACATAGTATTTTCCTGGGCATACTATGTATATAAAAGGTACAACAGACAGATTGAGCAGTGAAAACAGTTTTTAATGTCTCTAGAAGAACAAATTTTAAATGTGAAAATGTAGGAATAACTAAATTGCATTCTAACAAATGTGATATTAAGATCAAAATGTGTAATTGCACATGCGTGGTAACATGCGGAAAGTATATATATAAAATACTATTATGTGTAAAATTACATAACAAAATACACAATGATATCAAATCTATCTGTCTTTTATACATATAAAAGAACATAAATGGTGTAGAAGTGATATAAGAAGGCATCTCTGTAGAAATCTACATGACAGAAGGGAAAATAAAAGGCTTTTTGATTTATTTAACTTGTGTTCTGTGCATCAGCCTGTGCTCAGTGCCCAGTATACAGTACTGAAAAAATACAGCTCTGCTTCAGAATGATGATGTGAACAGAAGTGCAGGGTGTTGCTGAAGGCGATTGTCAGCAAGGAGTTAGGATGTGTTGTTACAAGGGCTGCTGTGGGAGCAGGTAGGACATTTGCTTTGTCCATCGTCATCAGCAGTGCAGAAAGACCTTTGGTAATGGTGTTCAGAATGGCCGGTGGAACTCATGAAGGGAAGGGAATTTGGAAGTTTCATACAGAGCAGCAAACTAGGAGCCCCCTACTTCATCCCTAGTCTTTAGGCAATTGATGAAGATTGTTTGATATTTGATATAAGGCAATAATAATTAACCAAGAAAACTGATGTATAAGACCATTTTCCATTGCTTTAACAGAATACCTGAAATTGGATAATTTATAAAGACAAGAGGTGTATTTTGGCTAGTAGTTTGGAGCCTGGGAAACCCAAGATCATGGTAACAGAAACTGCTTGGCTTCTGGTGAGGCCGTATAGTAGAAAAACAGAAGGGCTAGTGGGCATGTGTGAAAGGGGGACACAGTACAAGGTGTGAAGAGAGGTGCCAGGCTTGCTTTTTGAAAACCCACTCTCATGAGAACTAATCCATTCCTGAAAAAAGTAATGCAGTTTTGAGAAAAATAACTGAGTCTCTTGATAAAGAAATTAATCTTTATCAGAGTGGTACTTCATGACCCCTTCATCTCCTGAAGGCCTCACTTCTCAATACTCTCACATGGACAATTAAATTTCAATTTGAGTTTTGGTAAGAACAACTCATTTTCAAACCATAGCACCTGAAAAGTTTCCAGTAAAGTCGCAGCAATGGACTACTGAATGAAGCCCACTACGGTACAATGAAAATATTGATGAAGTGAATCTCTTTGAAAAACAAAATGTCAGTTCTGTCTCCCATGGAACACAGAAAGTAAAATCATAACCTCAGAGACCCATTCGGTGAGCTTCTGAGAAGTGCAGGGGAACATAATTTTTTAGTTCAGTGCATGCAAATAGGACCCACC
>PVJO010009737.1:45832-68025 GCA_004026905.1 Hystrix cristata | reverse complement strand
TTTTTTTTTTTTTTTCTTTTTTTTCTTTTTTTTCTTTTTTTTGGTGGGGGGTGCTGGAGATCAAATTCAGGGCCTTGTGCTTGCTAGGCAAGTGCTCTACCACTTGAGTTAATCCCCAACCCTGACCCTTTTTCATTTGGTTTATTTATTGTATGTGTGACCCTCTTTCAAATAAAAAAAAATTTTTTTTTTATTATTTTAGTGGTACATTTTGGATATACGTAGCATTCATCATAGGGAACTTGTATGCCTGTACATGATATATCTTGCTTCTGCTTTTTTTTTTTCTTTTTTTTTTGGCTTCTGCCTTTTTCCCATTCCCCTCCCCTCCCTTAAACCCTCCTTCCCCTCCTTATTTACAAAAATTTTGGTTCCATTTTTTCTTCCATTCTTTTTCTTTCTTTCTTTCTTGTCCCTCCCTTCCTTTTCCCCTCCTTCTTCCCTTGTTCCCTTCCTACTTGTAATTTCTCCACTTTCCCCAATGTATATTAAACATTTTGATCCTTATTTACTCTTTCTAGGTAAATGCATGCATCTTGAGACCATTCTCTTAAGTGAACTGAATCAGACACACATGTTTAAATACCACATTGTTTCTCTGGTGTGAATAACAGAAAAATCAAAATAAAAAATTTTAATAAAAGTTTTTAAAAATAGTCGGAGATGTACCTCAGTGGTAGAACATGCCTGGGTTCCATCTTCAGAACCACACACAACACACACACACAAGCCAAGAATGGAGCATGTGGTGGTGCACACGTGTAATTCCAGCACTTGGGAAGCTGAGGCAGGAGGATTGTCACTAATTTGAGGCCATGCTGGGCTATATAGTGCGTTCAAGGCCAGCCTGAACTACATAGTAAGACCCTGTCTCCAAAACCCCCCAAAAAAAGCTAGGCATAGTGGAAAACACACTCAGAAGGGTGAGACTCATGAGTTCAAGGCCAGTCTGAACTTCATAGCAAGACTCTGGCTCAAAAAAACATTTCTTTTTTTTTTTTCTTTTTTCTTTTTTTTTTTTTGGTGCTGGGGGGATCAAACTCAGGCCCTTGTGCTTGGTAGGTGAGCACTCTAACCACTGAGCTAAATCCCCAGCTCAAAAAAACAATTTCTAAAAAAAAAAAACTTCTACTACATACTCTTACATACTTCTTACTGTAGGTCGCCTATTGGTATCACCAGGTGGTGCCACACTCCTCTATACTCATGAGGCCGTCAGAGCCAGCTAAGCAGTTTTATCAGCCCTGGTATATTTTATGGATTTCTGTCTCATTTTTGCTTCAAATCCATGAGAAAAGAAAAGATTTAATTTTACAAACAAATTAAATTTTAGAGAAAGATAGTGACTAATTTGTTCAAATAATAGTAAGGTGAAAAACAATCAAGTTTCTTACCTCAAGTAGAGAGGCTCTAACAGAATTTAAGCCATCCTGAGGCTTCTACCTTTCCTTCTCCTTTCCTCCCCAAATGTCTTGTTGTCTTGTCTTAAATTCACATATCCTTTTGGCAGATCATCTTGGAAGTCTGAGCGCTCAAAGCCACCCCTGAAAGACCTGGGCCAGGAGGACGATGCTCTGCCCTTGATTGAAGAGGTGCTAGCCAGTCAGGAGCAAGCAGCCAATGAGATTTCCAACCTGGAGTCACCTGAAGGGGAGGGGACCCCTGCCGAAGTCGATGAGGGTGAAAAAAAACTAGAGGAAAGTAGTCAAGAACCCCAGCCAGCCTGTACCCCTGAGGAACGGCGGCATAGCCAACGGGAACGACTCAACCAGATCTTGCTCAATCTCCTTGAAAAAATCCCTGGAAAAAATGGTAAGAAACAGGCTCATATCTAGTGTTGAAGATGAGCGAGAAGTAATTGAGAGGTAATGAAAAGATTGCTGGCAGTCAAACTCAAGGCTTTACCCACATCAGGCAAGCACTCTACCAGTAAACCCTCAGACCCCAGAAAAACTTTTGCTTTCCCAGAACAAATTTAAATTACTGGTCCAGCATGGAAAATGTCCTAAGGAAATAGTATAGTTCTTTCATAGATGCCTGTGGTTAGTTATGTCTTCAGAGGGAAGCTGAAAGGTGGGATGATCTCCTTCCTACAGAATCACCCCTTTCATCCAGGACTAGGAGAGCCTAAATGGCTTCTCAGGCTGAAAAGGACTCGTTGAATTCTTGTGCTGTCCTTAAAGCTCAGTCTGGAGTAAGGAGTGGCAGAGTGGTACTTGATAAAACTTCTTGGTTCTGTTTTCAGCCATTGACGTTACTTACTTGCTGGAGGAAGGATCGGGCAGGAAACTGCGAAGACGTACTTTGTTTATCCCAGAAAGCAGCTTTCGGAAGTGACCCTCAAAGAATGAGAACCTCGAGCACCTGGGATCCAGTGGACATAATCAGTCCTGCCTCCTGCTCTCGGGATGTAGACCGAGGCAGGAAAGTCCATCCAGGCAAGGGGAATGAGGCCATGTTGTTGATATTAGGTACTCAATAAACCTTGGAGCTAGTGGAGAGGCAGAGGCAGATCCCTTCGATCTGAGACAGCTCAGTTTAATGAATTTCCTCTCCATTGCTTCACCCTAAGAGTTAATAATGTAGAGAAGAGGGAGGACCACACTGGGGATGACCAGACCTATTGGTACTTTACAGAACTTGCCTTTCCCCACAGCTTGGGTTTTTCTGGGTCATTTTCTGATCCCACAGGCACTGCTAAGATGCTGCTTCCTATACCCAGGTATAATTCAAAATCCAAAGGGAAAGGGCCACGATCCCCAGCCCTACCCTATCTGTTCTCTATTGGCTCTAAGAGCTAGCCCAGAGACCTAAAACAGATACAGTAGCTAGGGCCTCTTCCCAGATCCTAGACTAGGAAAGTTTCTCTCTCCTTTCTTGCCCAACCAGGTCAAAGTAAAACATGAATTGATGGCTCAAAGCACTTGTAACTGCTGTCCCCTCCCTCCCTCTACTCCCTAAAATGGAATCATGGGATAGGGAAGGCCCCTATGGGGTCAGAAGGGCAGTACTTGTAATTATTTTTGTTGTACCCTTCATTACCTGCAGAACATGTTTTTTTCTGAGAAAGCCAGGTCCCCGCCAGCACACACGCTGTTTTTGATGCACTGTGGTTCTTGTGTGTCTGCTGTGCTGTGCAAATGAAGATTCATTTCAAAATAAAATCATTTTTAAAACTACATTTTAAAAACTCTAAGCTCCTCCCCCCAACAAAAGTCACTACATAAACTGTTCAGCAGTATTCACCTATCAGAGTATTTGTTGTAAGTGTAGATTATCAATTGAAAACACTACACTGTTTTCTTAATTGTATAGTTTTTGATGTCCATCTCTTCAAGAGACAGTGTGTTTGCTTTCACTTCTAGTCCCATCTTCCCTTCATCCTCCTGAATGACTTCATCATCAGGAGGGATATCCAGGGTGTCTCCTTCCTTCTCATTCTCTTGACCAGAAGTTACCAGGCTATACTGTCTCTTTAAAAATAAAATTTAAAAAGCTTTGCTTTGTTGTCTTCTCAGACATACATATGCATATATGTTTTAAATGTTCTTATAAGAGAGAAGATGGTTTTTAAATGTGCCAAGTTTGTGTGTGTGTGTGTGCGTGTGTGTGTAGACACACACATATATGCGCTGTGTGATTGGTGAGCAATACAGTAGTACACATGTCCCCATTACTTTTTTCTAATGTTGGACCAATGCTGTCCTAATTGTACATTTCCCCTTATGATGATGACGCTCTGACTCGTTTAGGTAGAAACATTGACCACCTTCCATTCCATTGACTTTTTTCTTTTTCTCCTTTCTGTGTCATTCTTGAGGAAAAAACAAGAGACGGGGATGCTATAGATCCCCTTGAGCAGAGAAAAAGCAAAATAAATATTTTATTAAAGAAAAAAGAGAATTAAGAAAATAGTTTGGAGTATTTTCTTACTGTAGAGAAGCACTGTACATTACTAAAAGACCTGGGTATAAGATACTCACGTGTGGAGCTGGAAAAATCGCATGTCCAAGCCCGTTTAAGTGGTTTCCTTTGTTTTACATTGCGGGGAGTGGGTGGGAGGGAGGTGGGACTAGGGGCACTTTGGGGGTCTCCTTTTAGTCAAAAGCAAGAAAATGACAAGAAAGAGATTAAAACCCAATGTTTCTTTTAATAGTGTTAAACACTAAAATTTTAAAAAAAGATGAAAAAGAAAAAAAACTTTGTAAAATACGAGAACAGAAGCAAAAGACACTACGCTCTGTCATTTTATCTTTCTTTTGTTGAAAGACTAAAAACTGAAATGTTTTTTAGACAATCAAATGTTAGATAAGTGCAAAAACTTGTTTTTTCTTACTGGTGTAGAAATTAATGCCTTTTTTTATTTTTCAGTTATTTTATAATAACAAAATAAAAAGAACCCCCCATCTGCCAGGCGGGTTTTGGTGTTTGAAATGCGGGGCAAAGCACTACATCACTGCAAATAGATACAGAGTAGTCTGCATGTCTGTAGGCTGTGTGATTGCGGAAAATATAAATGCTGCTAATATATTTCCTTTTTACAAAAGCATATCTAAATAGATGATTGTTTTGATGTTAATCTTTGTAAATTATGTATTACCAATTTTAACATTGGATGTAATTGCATAAAAAGCTTGCATCTCAATCCTTGAAAGTCTAGTATTAAATGGAAAAAAAAAACTTTTCCTAACTGCAGAGTGATGCGCTTGCTATTTTTTTCTCTTTCCTACTCTTGATTTATCTTCCAGCATCTTTTCCATCCTGTTTCCAAGGAGGCCCCTCTAAATCCACGGTGTTAGCATGCTAGACCCGCCACGTGCACCCTCACTGTTGACTGCCGGATCCAGCCTAACCAAGGCAACACGGCAGTCACCACACTGAACTGAATGGCTGGGTGTTTTTCAAACATGCCTTCATATTCTGTACATCCATCCTTTGCACATACATGCATTATCTCACTTAATGGTCATGAACAACTGCTGAAACTGGCAGTAATTTGAGGCTACATTTTCTAGACAACTACATATTGGAACATTTCTGTCAAAAATAGTTTCCTGGGACTGAGGATTTATCTCAGGGGTTAGAATGCTTACCTCATAAACACAAGGCCCTGAGTTTGATCCTCAGCACCAAAAAAAAAAAAAATAGTTTCCTTTGTATTCATGTATTAATCTTCACAACAACTCTTTTCTGATAAGTACCAAAACCCAGTTTCATACAGAAACTGAAACAACATACACTTTGACTTGTGCAAGATCACGCAGTAGGTTAATCCTCATAGTGGCCCTCTGAGCTAATTCCCATTTTGTAGAAGTGAAAACTAAAGCTTGGGAAGGTTAAGTAACTTGTCACAGATCATGTCAGAGCTGGGACCCCAGTCTGTGTGCTCATATAGAAAAGTTTCACAAATAACCAGAGTGACACTAATTAGTAATACTGCTCCTTCGATAGCTGAAAGGACAAAATTTTGACCAAGGCGTGTGACTCAGACATTTAGACAAGGAGCTCAGGTAGAATATAGTTGCTCCAAATCAGGACAACTGACTGCAGAAGTTCTGTCTCCTACACAAACTTGCACAATCAGATCAAGGTGCCCATCTCAGTCTCAGAAACAATGCATTAGTGTTACATCTTCTTTTTGCAGGGCGGTGGCGGTGCCGGGGATCAAACTCAGAGCCTTGCACTTGCTAGGCAAGCGCTCTACCACTTGAGCTAAGTCCTCAAGCCTCCTAACTGGTTTTTATTTTTTTGTGGTACAGGAGATTGCACTCAGGGTTTCATAATGAAGTTTTTTTGTTTTGTATTGTTTTTGTTATCTACTATAGCTGTTCTGGTCTAGGTATCATATAACAATGTTACAAAAGTAAATTTCTATCCTTTGGCCTATTTCATGTTCTGCAAAGAGGTCTCACTGCTGTGCTACTACCTGCAGAAGCCGGAGAACCATTAGACCATTACTGGAAATGGCACATTATTGATACCCTGTTTTTTGGGATTCTTCAGTTACTCAGATTACCTGTTCTGAAACCAAGCACATGAGAATATGAGTTGGAAGCAACTTGCATTGTGAGAAATGTCAACTATTACCACTGTTTCTGAAACTTGAGAAGTCATGGGCCCCTGAGACTACTCTGCAGGTCTCTCTTTGCGATATATTGGTTCTAGTATCCAAGTAATAGTAGTCTTCCATATGCAAAGACAATTTTCCATAACTTTGCTTTTTCTTTTTTTGGGGGGAGGGGCAGTCCTACCCTAGGGATTGTTACTTGTGGTCTTTGCACTGACCTACATGCACACTTTTTTCTTCCCCTGGGCTTGAACTGGAGATCCTCCTGCCTTAGTCTCCCAGATTGCTATGTCTGCAGTCATAGGCCACCACACCCAGCTCCATCATCTAACTTCCTTTTTTGTTTAGTGTTTCTGTTTTTCAGACAGGGTCTTGCTTTGTAATTCAGGCTGGCCTTGAACTCACTATGTAACCCAGGCTGTCCTCGAACTCCTGCCTCAACCTCCCTGAGTGCTGGGATTACAGGTGTTTACCACTATGCCCAGCTCCATCATCTAATTTTAAACATGAAAATATAACTGCAATTGTGGCCAGCAGGAATATTACCATGAGTTCAAGGCCAACCTGAATTACAGTAATTTACAATTGAAGGACCTTCATAAGCTCAAGAATTCAAACTCCTCTGTAACAGGATTCCCAGAGGCCCTCAGAATCTAGTTTGAGAAACTATAGTTGAACACCTGAGGTCTGAAGTTGAAAGAGCAGCTAAAGGCAAAATTAAAGCAAGGAGCAGATGAGTAACATGAACAGGTCAAGGCCAAAGATAGCGAATGACAAAGTCTAGCCGGGCCTACTCCTGACTACTCAACAGAGCTTTGAATCTAAGATTGTTGGCTCCCCCAGCCCCATCTCCTGTTGTCATCCCTTTGTCTTCAACTTCTTTCCCAAAGTTGTTTTGGGTTTTTTTGGTGCTGGGGGATGGACTTTTTTTGCAATACTATTCCTCCCCTTCACCTAAAAAGCATAATTCCAAGGGCTAAATCTTCCCTCATTTTTACTCAAGCTCCTGTCATATCAGTCTAACAAAAACAAATCTCAGAATACAGAAGTACTTGTGAGAGTTCAGGCACAAAGCAGGGGCCACTTAGCATACTTCCAGGAACGTTAAGAACTGCACCTAAGCCTGAATGGTGCCACATGCCTGTAATCCCAGCACTCTGGGAGGCTGAGGCACGAGGATTACAAATTTGAGCCCAGCCTGGGCAGCTTAATGATTTAGCAAGACGCTGCCTCAAAATTTTTTAAAAAGGAGGCAGGGGGTGGAGATACAGGTTAGTGTGAAGGTCTTGAATTCAATCACTATCACTGGGGAAAAAAAAAAAAAAAAGATCGCACCTGCACTAGGAAGGAAGCCTCTGCCTTGGGCCTCCGGTAACAGGACCTACACAATAGCCTATATCCTAAAACTCAAAGTGACCACACATTCAACTCCTATACTTTATTGGGACAAAAGAGGAAATAGGCAGACCAATACCATAGGTTCACCCACCAGGGGTGTCCAGGCTTCAATTCAGCAGCTAGCACAACATGAGTACATCATAAATACAGGCAAGGTGAGATGAGGGAGTCAAAATGATTCCAAACACAGGAAGGAGCCCCGAGGCCCGTGCAGGCTGCGGGCTGAGGCATTGCTGAGCTGGCACAGTCCACCTAGGGATGAGGAGGGGAGGGGAGGGCTAAATTCCATTGTGCAGATAGGAAGAGAGATGTTTCCTTACACACAAGGGAAGAAGAAAAGCATTGCATGGAGAACTCCTTACATACTTGAAAGAGCAGATTGCACCTTACAGATGGACATGGAGGGAAGAAGGAAAGTTTATTTTAAATAGCAGAAATGAATGTGGAAAGAAATGTCATTTTGCAGGCAGCAAAATGCTTCTGGATGGTTAGTTTACATGGATTAATGTTCACGGGCCATGCCCTCCCTGGGTGCCAGGAGGGAGACACACACAGGAGAGGAAAGGATCCTGGGGCTAGAGCACGAGGGAGGTGTATCCTATGGGCACCAGTCCCTCCACCCCGTCCCGCCCACAGCGCAGCCAGTCCTCGTCCACTGTGGTGATGACGTGCAGCACTTCCCCGCGCCGGAAGCTCAGCTGGTCGGGTCCTGCAGCAGTGTGGTCGCAGAGAGCCCGAACTGCCCTGAGAGGGTCAGAGAAAGATGCTGGGATGAAAGAGGTGGTGGTGCCCAGCTGCCCCAGGCTCACCTCCCAGTGCGTGGGGCGCTGTTGGTTCAGCTCAGTCAGTTCTGGACCCTGGAGGGACCTGAGGGTTGTCCATCCCACACTGGTTCTCTCCAGTGCCTCAATCTTCCCCTGAGCACCAAACTCCTTTCCAGGTGCTTATTTGACACTATTTGGACTTCTCTCTGATGCTTCATGTTTAACACACAAATCAAATGACTCCTCTTAATACTTCCAGCCAGTCCCTGTTCATTTCCCCTATAGCGGTAAACAGCTGCACTTTCCACTCACTTGCTTCTGGCAAAAACACGGACATCTCAGTCCTCACATTGTCCATCATCAAAACTTGTTTGGTGTCCATATATCCTACTACTCCATCTGTCTCCAATTCAATATCCTAGTTTGGGCCTCTGTCCTCTCCCTTTGGACCACAGCACATAACCAGCAAGTCTCCATGCATCTCTCGGTCTCTCTTCCCAGCCCCATTCTCCACACGACAGTCAGAGATCTTTGCAAAACACAAGCCCACACGTCACTGCCACAGGCTCACAGCCCTTTAAGGGCTCCCACTGACTCTGGACAAAGTCCTAGCTCCTTAGCTGGCCTACAGACCCCTCCATCACATACCCACAGTTCCTCCCCACACTTGGGCCTCCTCTCCTTCACCTCCTGTTCCTCCCACTAGATGCACATCCTCATGCCATTACTAAGCCTCCCGTGAGTCCCCAAGCCTGGGATGTGGGCTTTCCTCATCCGTTAATTAGTGCCTAAACTGAACCACAAGCTCCTGGAGAGTACAGACTCCAACATGCTGACCGGCACCCCCCTCGCATAACATGTGGCCCATGGGAAGCACCTGAAAAACACTGCTGGATGAGTCAAAAATCAAGAACTCAGTTCAATGGACTGGGAGAACACAGAAGACCTCAAAGCATAAAGTTAAAAAATTCCACTAGGGCTGAGGATTTAGCTCAGCGGTTAGAGTGCTTGCCTTGCAAGCATAAGGCCCTGAGTTCCAAAAAAATTCCCAGCTCCAAAAAAAAAAAAATTCCACTAAAGAGACACACAATTCCTCAGTGTACACTCATCTACTTTGTGCCAAATGCTTTTACAAAATTACATTTCAGCTTCAGAGCAACCATAACAAAAGTATGCTAAATTACACCCTTTTTACAAAGAAAGAAACTAAGGTTCAAAGAAATGAGTGCCACACCAGTAATAAATAGAAAAGGCGAACACCAATAGAAACTACTGAAAGCCCAATACACTCCTTCCTGCCCACCCTGAAGACAGAAACACACAGAGCTACGCACAGACAGCTAGCTCCCCAGTCCTCACCTGTGGGCCTGCATGGCGCCAGGCGAGGTCACAAGCTCCTCAGGAGGAAGAGTCTCAGGAGGTGGCCCCCGCTTTACCAGAGCTAGCACACTCACAGTTGGAGGGAGCCAGCTGGAAGGCCTTCTGGGGGAAGAACACAGGGTCACAGAGGTGACGCCAAAACCCAGGGTTTGAAGCAAAAGAGGCTGAGGGCCCGTCTAGATCTAATAGGTCAGCAGTTGCCACTGCTTAGGGTACAGTGGCAGTTGTGGGCCATTGGTACCTTTAGGGTGATTAGGGAGACGATAACAAATGTCTTAAAATATGGAAAGTCACAAGGGACCTATGACACCAGCAGGGTATGTGCAGCCTCAGAGGGATCCAGAAGGTCCCAAGAGAACAGAGTTTTAAGTGAGGCCACTGGGGGTTCTGAGATGGGGTCAGAGGGTCATGGAGCTGACAAGGCCTTCCAGTATACCTGGGCTTTTTTGGGGGGGTGCTGGGAATTGAACTCAGGGCCTTGCGCTTGCTGGGAAAATGCTCTTCCACTTGAGCTGAATCCCCAACCCCAAGTACCTCGACTTCTGGGCTCCACTCTCACTTTCCATGGGGCCCCCAGGCACACCGAACAGTCTCCCAAGCCACACGCCACGGCCTGGTGCTGCTTCCTCTGTAGGCAGGGGTCTCTCCTGTGTCCCCTCAGCTGCAGTTCTGTGGCGCCTGGGTCCCCACCGGGGAAGAGGGAAGCCTTCAGTGCCCCCAGAGGCATAGACCCGGGAGGCCTGGGTCAGCTGCTCCCACCAGCCACCGGCTGCAGGAGGATTTGAAGGTGCAGAAGGGTCGGGAGCAGCCTCCCCAGTGACCCCCCGGAGACTCTGGGCCAGCCGGCCCCCCCAGTGCAGCACAGCCCGCACAGTCTGCTGCAGGGCTGGAGGCGGGGCTGGAGGGGCCGGGGCCTGCGGTGGCCCCAGGGGCAGGTGGTGGTGGTGCTCAAAGAGCAGGTCCAGGTGGAAGGTGAGCACCGACAATGGCTGCAGCAGGAGCAGCAGCTCTGTGGACAGGGACGGGCAGCCACCCCGAGCCAGGGAGAAGAATCCCGTGGGCAGATACAGGAGGGACAGCAGGCCTGGGAAAGGGAGGCTCACATCAGCACCCATCCTGAGCCCAGGCCCAGAGGACCCCTACTTCAGCCCCACAGTCAGCAAATTCAATCTGGGCTGGCACAAGACTGACACATCCCTGCCCGTGGGGATCCACAGCTTCCAGAGCAAGATGCCTGAAGAGGAAGTGGTGGTAAAGGGGAGAAAGAGGACAATAAAAGACAGGAAGGCCTCAGGAGCCTCACTGATGAAGGCCCATGGGGTGAGTGAAAGCCAATGAGCAGGCAGGAGGGGCAGGGAGGCCTAGTTGATGTGAAGGGGTGGCATCACTACAGCCCTGGAGCACACAGGTCCAGACAGGAAGACTGTGGACAAGAAAGCCCTGCACCTCAGGCAAGGGAAGAAGCCAGGGGGCCAGACAACAAGGCTTTGAGTCTTTCTTCCTATGGACAGGGAAGCCCCTGGAAGTTCTAAGAAGAAAGCATAATAAAATCAGAGGTCAGGATTCATATTCTGGCATCAGTAGGAGCCAGCAGGAAAGATCCTTTTCCCTCTCTCTCCCTCCCAGCTCAGTAAGCCCATTCGCTCCCATCTGAGCCTCTGACCTGCATCTTCCTGGAGACTGGAAAACCACAGCTCCAACTGCTTGGTGCTGAGAGAGAAAGGAGGGAAGGCAAGTTCGCGGAGGTGGAGGACTCAGCCCTCTCGGGTTGGGATACAGAGGGTGAGCATGGGGGAGAGGAAGCCGCATCTGGGTACACAGGACACCACTACTCCGTCCCCCACGATGCCGCACTGGCCACTCACTTGAGGAGGCCCAGGATGAAGGCATGGAAGCGGCTGCGACTGCTACTCAGCGGGGCCAGGCGGCTGACTTGGCTGTACAGGGATCCCAGAGACCGGGTGCTGGACCCTACGGACAGAAGGCGTGGTCAGCCAGGCCCCCGCCCTGCTCTAGCGGGGCGCAGGCCCTCACCGCTCACCTGGCTTCACAGAAGCCTCCACCACGCTCCAGGGGCTGCTCCTACGCTGCCCGGTGATGAGGTCCTTCCGGAAAGGCTTCAGCCCATCAGCCACCAGGGCGTGGAGGGCCGGGCAAAGGGTAGTCAGCACCAGGTGCCCCACATCCGGGCTCAGCCTGCTGTCTCCCAACTGGGCCTGGAGGGGGCGCGACGCAGGCGGGTGCTGAGACCCGTCCAGCTACCACCCACCAATGCTCCTGCACCCCCAGAGCTACATGAATCCCTGCAACCCCAGAACTCTCCCTCCAGCCACCTTTACCTTCTGAACCAAGTTCCGGGCAGCTCCGAAATGAGAGATGATTTTGTCCACTGAGGCGCTGACAGCTATCAGGAGACCTGGGGAGGATGGGGAAGGGAAGACATCAAAACTGCCAGTCTCCAGGGCGGGTGCACCCAGCCCAAGGGGTGCGCAGAGGCTGCTTTATGCCATTAGACCCTTAAGACCCAAGGGACGCCTCCCTGAGAGGCAGATCACCGGAAGCCGGAGCCCAGGAGTCAGCGCGACCGACCTTTCTTCTGCTCCTGCAGTTGCCCAGTTCCACTCTGGGCTTCTGCCATCCACAGGCGCTGGGCCCCGGGGACACCGGCGAATGACCAGGAACTACGCACTGGGTGAGGGAAGAAGGACGCAGCGACCTTACCAAGGGTGCTCGAGGACGCCGGGGCCCACACGGGGACCTGCACCGAAGAGTCCTGAGGAGCGGGGGACAGGGCCGCGGGGAGCGCGGAAAGCTCAGCCCGGCCGGCGTGAAACCCTGCAGAGTCCCCGGACGCACCGCCCCCTTTCAGCTCGCAGGCCCCACCTCTCCACCTGAGCCTCCCGGGAGCCCAGGCCCGGGCCTGCAGGCGAGAGGAGACTGGGCCTGGGCCAGGGCACGTGGGGAGCCGGGGCCAATGGAAGGACGGACAGGCAGACAGACAGACAGACAGACAGGCCAGCGTGGAGGACGGAGAGCGCTGAGCCCAGGACTGAAGGCCGGAAGGCGCCGGAAAGGGGAAACCAGGTCCCGCGCTGGGGAGCCAGCGGGGGACGCCCCCTACCCACCCCGCGGGGTGGGACTAGAACCTCCGGGGCCCAAGGGCGCCAGGGCTGCACTCTCCACCCGCCACCCTCCCGCAGCAAGGTGGGTCCAGCCCGCATCGCGCTGGCCAGCGGTTCCGCCGCGGGTGTGACCCAGGGTCCCTGACCATGGCTTGCCGTGGCAAAGCCCGTGTCCCCGCTGACCAGGGCGGGCCTGGAAAATGACGGGCGCGCGTGGGGAGAGTAGTAACCCGGCCCAGCGGCAGCACGGGGGGAAGTTGGACTCCCCGGAACTAAAGAGCTTGCTTGGCGTTTGTCCGAGCTGAAAGGTGGGAACCAGCCGTGTACCCTGGAAAAAGCTACACCTAAAAGCTGAGCGAGGGTGGGCGGGGCCTCGACGTGGGCGGGACTAGCGCCTGGCAAGGCCGCGGGCGAGCCCGGTCCGTCTTACGTAGCCTGGGCGCCGGCGGCGGGCTCCGGGTCCAGCGCGTGGCCTTCTGCGGACGCGGTGGCCGAAGCGGCTGGGGGCCGGGCACCTGGCGGGGCGGGGGAGCCGCGGCGGGGAAGGTGCTACTTCTGGGGAAGAGCGGGGACAGCAGCAGCGCCAGCTCAGGGCTGGCCAGGCAAGGCAGGGCGCTCCGAGTGGGGGGTGAATACGCTCCCACCGGGGACAGGCGGACTGGAAGCAGCTGTTCCTCGGGGGGACTTGGCGCGCCCAGCCGCCGCCGCCGGGCGCCCGGCCACCCGGCCAGAGGCTCCAGGAGCAGGGACCCCGCTGGGCCCGCGCCCCCACCCTCCAACAGGGGTCGCCCGTTGGCCGAGAACCGGAAAACCCGGGGCCCAGAGAGCAGGAGGGGACCGGCTGCAGGCGGGATTGGCGGGGCCAGGCACAGAGGGGAAGGAGGACAGCGGGACGCGCAGCCAGGCAAGAAGGAGCGGGAGAAAGAGGGAGCAGAGAGTTAGTCCCCAGCCTGAGGCCCCACCCAGTTCCCTTCCCGGAGCGCTCCCAGACAGAAGGGGCGGGGAGTGGAAGTGGCGCGGAGTGGCAGGGAGGCGGCTGGGTGGGAAGCTGGGAGGCGTAGGCGAGGCCGAGGCCCGCCCTCCTCCACCTCCTCCCGCGGCCCCTTACCCTCCGGGCCGGCTTGTGCGCCGGGCTGCTCCGCCTCCTGCGCGGCCGGGACCTCCTCGCCCGCCACAGGGCTTGCCGCCCTGCCCTCCTCGGGCTGCCCCTCCGCGATGGGCTGCAGCCCCGGCCGGTTCTTCTTCCTCCGGGGAGGGACAGGTGGGGGCGGAGGGCGGGGCGGGACCAGGGCCCAGCCAGCCGGGGGATCCCGGGGCGGCACCGGAGGGGGCTGGGCGCGGCTGCGGGACCTGAGTTCCTTGAAGGTGGTGACCTCGCGGGGGGGTGCGGAGGAGCCGCTCAGCGACCCGCTGGGGGGCAGCTCGGAGTCGGGCGAGAAAACGATGAGCCAGTCGCTACGGTCCTTCTTGGCCTGCGGCACCAGGGGCAGTCCCGAGCCCCGCTTGCGCTTCTGGGCCAGCTCGTGAAAGGACGTGATGGTCCTGTGGGGAGCCGGCTCCTCGCTGACGTCATTCCTCCATCCCCCGTCAGTTTTCCCTGCGTCAGTTTTCGAGCCAGAATCGGTTATTCCTGTATTGCCGCTCCAACCATCAAATTTTCCAGGTTCCGTTTTCCAACCAGAATTAGTGTTTCCATTGATTTTCCAACCAGAATGATTTTTCTCAGTGATTTTCCATGCAGCTTCAATTTTCTCTGTATCAATTTTCCAAATGGGGTTAATTTTCCAACTGGGCTCTGCTTTTCCGGCATCGATTTTCCCATCCTCCACCTCGGAGAGCTCGGAGGTGGGGAGGTCTTGCTCCCCGCTGTCGTCCTCCTCCTCCAGGCCCGGGGAAGGGAGGTCCTGGCAGGTGGTCAGGGCGTTGCAGTTCGAGTCGAGGCCAGGCCCAGGAGGGGAGGAAGCTCCGGAGCAGGAATCGGGAGAGCAGCAGAAGCTGTCTGGGGAGCAGGTGCCCAGGCCCCCTGAAGCCAGTGGGGATCCCTGCTCCAAGGGGACGATGCTGGGCTGGGGGTGAGCATCCTCCTCGCCAGGCAGGTGCCGAGAGTAGACAGAGACTGGGGACTCATCAGGGCTGAGATCAGAGCAGGAGCTGAGCGAGGACGAGCAGCCGGGGTCGGAGGGAGAGACCGCGCCCTCCTCCTCATGGGCCGGGTCTGGCCGATTCTCTAGGCTCTGCCCGTGTTCCTGGCAGCATCGGCAGGGCACGGCTGGGCTGTTGGAATTAGCGTCCACCAGGGACCTACTGCAGGGGCTGCTGCTCTCCTTGCCCCCGGTGTCTCCTGGGGGAGGGGACGCGCTCAAAGGCCCCTCCCGTAGCTCGGGGCGTCGGGACAAGTGCAGGCCCAGGGAGACGTGCTGGAGGTGGATGTGGTTGAGGTTGCAGAGTAAAGCCCTCTGAGGGGACAGCATGGTGCCTGCAGAGACGGGGTGGCCTCCGCAGAACGAGCAGGACTAGGTCTCACATCCACCTACCTGGCAACGCAGATGCAGACCTGGAAGACAGAAGGGATGAAGCCAGCCAGTGAGGGCGCGAGCCTCAGGAAGGACACCGAGGTGACCGACAGCGACCTGGAGCAGGCCTAGAAAAGTGCTGGCTGCTTTGGAATATTTAAATGAGATGCAAATTGTCCTCGACTGGCCATCAGTTTCCACTGCAGTGTTTGCAGATGGAGTCGAATGAAAACCCCCGGGACTAGAGAAGGGCGGGTCAGAGAATGCGGCTGCGCTTTGGCTCTCCGTGGGGTACGGAGCTTGGAAGAGGATGGACCCGGAGGGACCCCGCAACCTTCCTGCAGCCCTGCCCTCCAGCCCACCCCTCCGTTCCCAGAGGAAGCCTGGGGAGACCCCGCCCCAGTGCTCTGAAATGAAGAGGACAAGGTGAATGCTGGAAAGGGGCGGGAGTGGGGGGAAGAGAGGGAGCCGTCAGTCCGGCCTCTGGATCTGCAGCTTCCCTTAGTGGTCTCCGCCGGACCCTTGGTCGCCCTCACCCCTCGTTCAACAGCTGAATCTGTCCATTCTTTCGGCGCCCATCTCCATCAGCCAGCCACCACCTCATCCCTTCTCTATTCATTTCTGGGCTTCCCTCTCCTGCCCCACCCACCACACCCACAGAGGGTCCTCACCGGGTCCTCTTGGAACCAGGTCCTCTTGGAGCTGCTCCGGCCTTGGGCTGGTGGTGGCTCCCGCGGTCCCCGCCCCGCCCGGCGCGGGTACAGAGCGAAGGGGAGGGGTGCTAGGACAACCCACTGAGCTGCGCAGCCGCACCCCTTCACGCAAGGCGTGTCGTAACTCAGACCCGCCCCCGGCACTTGACGTCATAGCTGTGTCACCCACTCAGACCTAGCTCTGGGCTTCGAGAACAGCACCACCTGGTCCTGGCCCTGGTTTCTGCTCAGCCGCCCCCGCCCCCTTACCTACCGCGATTCTGGAGAGAGCCAGGCTCCTGCGCTGGAGCAAGATCAGACAGGAGCACAACAGGACAATAGGGTTACACGACAATTTATTTATTGAGCGCCCTCCCTCCCTGCCCTTGCAGTCTCCAGGTCACTTCTTCCGCCTGTAGATCTTGTTTACCAGCCCCAGGAAGATGGCCGGGGGCAGCGGTGCAGAGTGCTGCTGGATGAGGCTCAGGAGGCGGCTGTAGCTGTCTTCTTCATACCGCAAGAACACACCCGGCAGATCTAGCTCCTCGTACAGAGCCTTCACCCTGGCCACCTTCTCAGCGTCCTTCTGCCCATAATTTTCCTGGAAAGTGTTGGGGGCGGGACAATGGACTCAGCCTTCCCCAGAGCCTCCAGGACCTCTGCACCCTCTCATCCACTATTTCCCTAATGCCTCCAGCTTTCAAGTCCCTGGTGCCTCAGATGGCCAGCTTCCACTGCCCATCCCAAAGGTTCAGGCCCACCTTCCTCTCCTCTAGGGTTCCTCAACCCTGGCACGGTTGAAATTTTGGGCCAGATCATGGTTTGGGGGAGCTATTCTGTCCAGCAGCATCCCTGGTCTCTACTACTAAACTCCTTTAGCACATGCGTTCACCAAAGTGTGATGACAAAAACTGCCTGTTGTCATTGCCAGGTGTCCCCGCCCCAAGTGAGAACCACTGCTCCACCCCCCTTCTTATCAGCCCCCAAACCCCAGGCCTGCTGCTCCTGGGCACCTGCAAGATCTGGCGCTGCTCCGGAGTGGCCCGCTGCAGGCACTGAACCACCAGCCAGCTACATTTGTTGTCCTGGATGTCAGTGCCAATCTTTCCCGTCACACTGGGGTCCCCAAAGATGTCAAGGAAATCATCCTGGGCAGGGGATGGCAAAGGAAGGATGAAGGGCTCTCAGGCAGGGCAGGAGGAAGCTGCCGCCTGTCCCCGCCACAGCCTCAGTCTGGCCTTCCTACCTGGATCTGGAAGAACTCGCCCATCTCCATCAGGATCTTCTTGGCCCTGCTGTGCTCCTCCTCCCCATCGATGCCAGCCTGCGGGAAGAGAAACCCAGGCCCCCTGTCTTCCCACTGCCTCCCATGGGGTCTCACCCTACTGCAGCCCCAGAGGGTCACGTCCTCGCCCTCCCTAATCCAGGAAGTCCTGATGAAGGTCCAACTTCTCTACCACTTATTTGAGCAGCGCCTTCCTGGAACTCCTAACGGATGAACCCGTTCTGAAAGTCCTTGTGAGCCTCAGTCACTCTGATCCTACTTCCTAATCCTTCTGCCACCCCTGGTTCTTTCAGATGAAAAGAAAGTTCAGGGCAGACAGCTAATGCCACTGACAGCATTTGAATCCAGTCTTCTCCCTCTCCACCTGAAGTATTTCCTCCTCACTGCTGTCCATATTCAGATACAGGAGCTACTGTGCTCCTACTAGAGGCCAAGGGCTTTCATGTGCCAGATTAATCTTTACAATCCTAGAAGGCAGGAATTTGATATCTTACAGCTTAGGAAACAGATTCCTATAATCCCAGCACCTGGAAGGTTGAAGCAAGAGAATCGCTGTGCCTGGACTATATAATGAGTTCTGGGCCAGCCTGAACTACATAGTGAGACCCTGTCTCAAAAAAAACAAGGCCCTGAGTTCAATCCCCAGCACCCCCTCAAAACAAAAACAAAAACCCTCAGAGTAAGTGACTTGCTCAAGGTCACACAGCTGTCCAGTGAGGGTACTGAATTATCTCAGTTATTTACTCTGTACCTTCTCAAAGCCCATGCTGGGCAGTGAAGATGAGGAGGCTGACTCACCATGTACATGGCAGCAGCGACGGGTAAGTAGAAGGAGTAGAAAGCAGCTTTGTACTTGACAATAGATTTGTACCTGAGTAGAGGGAGAAGATAAATCCCTCAGAGAGTGATGCCCACTCTGTGCCACCCTCACTGGCCAGACACCATTCCCATGGGGGTCACCTTTTCTCAGTGTATTTGCTGAGATCCACATGGTTCTGGGGGGCTGTGATGAGATCCAAAGTCTGCCCGACCTCTGTCTGATAGGAAGTCTAAGGGCAAGGAACACGGCCATGAGCCAGGCTTTCTCCAGATATAGGAATGCTAACATCAGGGCCCTGCATCCTATGCCGTCCCAGCTGACAACTGGGCAGAGTCAGAAATTGAGCAGAAGGCACAGAAACTGCAAGCCCACATTCATACAGGTCCCTTATCACCACATCTTCCTATCACACTCACATGGGGCAGACGAGCCCTTCTTGCTACTACCCACCACCCTCCCAGCGCCCTCCCTTGTCTTCCTTTTCCAGGCAATCTGAGCATCTCCCTGGCCTGAAGGCAGCAGATGAGCACATCCTAGAGGCGAGACTACTGTGGCGACCTCTGGGCACAGGTACCGGCAGCAGCGCACCTGCAGGAAGAGCTCAAGCAGGTTCAGGTAGTAGGGCTGCTCCCGGCAGTGCAGCTTCAGCAGGCGGTAGATGCAGGATTCCAGGAGGAGAGCATCGTTGATGGCATCCAGGCCTATGCCTGGCTGTTGGGACACGGGGAAAACAAGTCATTCATCTCTGGCCTTCATTCCTACCTAGAACTGTCTCCCAGACCCCCGCCACCGGTCACCTCCCCATGGCCCGTCCCTGCCCATGTTACCTTCCGGTACCAGCAGACCTGTCCCCGGCGCTTAAGGGATGAATCCATGATGTCGTCTAGCACCAGGAAGAAAGCTTGCAGCTGGGAGAAGGAAGAGAGCCCAGGGCCCTTTACTGTGCCTTCCATGGGCAACAGCACTGCTGCTTTGGGAGCCAGCATGGGGACACCACAGGCTTTAGTTATGGAACACCTTGAAAAGTGACAAGACCTCTTTGGCTCAGACTTCCTATCTGTAAGATGGGGCTACAGCTGGACGTGGTGGAGCATGCCTGTAATCCCAGCACTGGGGAGGCTGAGGCAGGAGAATTGCCACAAGTTCAAGGCCAGCCTGAACTACAAAGTGAGACCCTGACTCAAAAACAAACAAAAAAGATGGGGCTGGAGGCTGGGGATTTAGCTCAGTGGTTAGAGTGGTTGCCTAGGAAGCACAAGGCCGAGTTCGATCCCCAGCACCAAAAAAACCCCAAAAAAAGATGGGGCTATAACACTTATTTTCAGGATAACGGATGAAACTAATCTCTGACATCGCTTATTTTGGTGAGGGAGGGGGTTGGACCCAGGCTGGCCTCAAACTCGAGATCTTCCTGCTCAGCTCTCAAGTGCTAAGATTACAGGCCTGTGGATCTCTGAAATCTCTAATCAGCCCTACATTATCCCTGGTGCTAGCTGGATTATAAAACACCTTCACGGGCTGGGGATTTAGCTCAGGGCTCAGTGCCTCACAAGCACAAGGCCCTGAGTTCAATCCCCAGCACCAATAAATAAATAAATAAATAAATAAATAAATAAATAAATAAAACACCTTCATGTAAGGTGCTCTTGTCAAAAACTACAACGAATGCTTAAAGAAAGATTATTTCATTATCGATTGAAAACACTAATAGGCAAAACATGGTATCACATGCCTATAATCCCAGCACTCTGGGTGGCTGAAGCAAGGGGATTCCAAGTTTGAGCCCAGTCTAGGCAATTTAACAAGACCCTGTCTCAAAAAATAAAAAAGGTCAAAGGATGTAGCTCAGTGAGAAGTGCTTAGGGTTCAATTCGCAATGCTACAAATACATATACACATACAAAAAAAGTTTAAAAATAAAAAAAAACTTTAAAAATGATTTTTTTTTTCTTTTGGTGGGTGCTGGGGATCGAACTCAGGGCCTTGTGCTTGATAGGCAAGCACTCTACCACTGAGCTAAATCCCCAACCCTATAAAATGATTTCTTTATACAATCTTTTCTTTTTTCTTTTTGGTCATTACTAAGGATTGAACCCAGGGCCTCACATACTAGGGAAGTGCTCTGCAACTGAACTACACATGAAGTTCCTCTCTTTTTTACTTATTTTTTTATGTAGTTCAGGCTGATTTTGAACTCACTATGTAGTCCAGGCTGGCCTCGAACTTGTGGCAATCCTCCTGCCTCAGCCTCCAAAGTGCTGGGATTACAGGTGTGTGCCACAACACCCAACTCCTCTCCTTTTCTTATGGTACAGAAGATACAATTCAGAGTCATGCTGCCACTGAGCTAAATCCCTAGTCCTCATCTCCTGCTTTCTTTGTTTTTGTTTTTTGAGACAGGATCTCACTATGTAGTCCAGGCTGTTCTTGAACTCACTGTGTAGCCCAGGCTGGCCTCTACTTTGCAGCAATCCTCCTACCTCAGCCTCCAGAGAGAGGTGAGATTATAAGCATGCATCACCACACCACTACGCCTAGCTCCTTTTGTTTAGATAGGGTTTCACTATGCAGGCCAAGCTGAACTTGAACTCACTGTGCAGTCAAGGTTGGCCTCACAGGAGGATTGTAGCAAATTTGGGGCCAGCCTTGACTACATGGTACATAGACATACCCTGTCTCAAAAGAAAGTTGGAAGCCAGGCATGGTGGCACACACCTGAGTTTGAGGCTAGCCTGAACTGCTTAGTGAGACTCTGTCTCTAAAAATAAAAAACAAAAACAACAAAACAAGCTAGGCATGGTGGCACATGCCTGCAATCCCAGCACTTGGGAGACTGAGGCAGGAGGATCACTGCAAGTTTGAGGCCAGCCTGGGCTACATAGTGAGTTCAAGGCTGGCCTGAACTACATAGTGAGACCCTGTCTCGAAGCAAAAAAAAAAAAAAAAAAAAAAAAATTGGGTGAGGAAAGCTTGGGACATAGTTCAGTGCAAAGGCTCAGGGTTCAAGTCCCAGGAATGCAAGAAAATATATATTAGAATCCAGTCTTCCTATCATTAATGAAGGCATTAGGCCAGGCCAGCAAACTATATACTTTCAAAGGCCAGGAAGCCAGAAAGAGAAGACAAAGAGCTAGGAGGCCAGGAACACAGCAGAGACACACAGGACAGCCTGTGCCCTGCATTAGGGAAGCAGCCTGACTAGTCTTCAGCCAGCTACACTAACACAAATACAGATCCAGATGTCATAATTTTCCAACTAATGCCAGAAATCTGAGCTGGGCTTGGTTTGGTTTGGTTTGGTTTTGTGGTTCTGGGAATTGAACCCAGGGAATGCTGAGCTACATCTCCAGCCCTTTTTATTTTCAGACAGGAAGTTGCCCAGGCTGGTCTCAAATTTGTAATCCTCCTGCCTCAGCATCATGAGTAGCTGGGGATCACAGGAGTGCACCACTTAAAATATAGGGGCTTTAGGCTTAAAACATTTTCAAGAACTTTCAGTGGGCTGCCAGTGTTCAGTTTCTGCTTCAGAATAATCTTTTGGAAGGAATATGACAATTTATGGCTGACTTCTGCTCAAAGGAAAAAAATGACACCTCGCTGCCAAATTCTATGTCACTTTTGGCAAAAGAGGTTCCCCTCGCTAATCAACCCTTAAGTAATTCACAGTGCTAAATCTGGCTATAGCACCAAACACAGAAACACACCCGTCCCTCCCCTTCCCGCGTGGCACCCCACTCGAAGCAGTTTCTCACCAGTTCCACACACCAGCCCACAGTCAGCACCCGCTGCAGACTGTCCTCGTCCTGCTTCTTTGGCTCCACCAGCTCCCGGAATGCTGCCAGCACTGTCAAACCCCGGTTGTACTTGCCTCCAATAGCATTGTACTCCAAGACCTGGGGGAAGGGGAGAGGGACAGAACATCAGGGGACATGGAGCAGTGACTGTGATTTCTCCTTTCCAACCACCACCTAAATTCATCTTCCCAAACCCAAACTTCCCCTCCACAGAGCCCTTGGATTGCTTTCTGTTCCATCCCCAGAGTCCTGCAGCACAGCCAGAAGAGTTGCCAAGTGCCCAGGGTCTAGTGATGCTCCTGAAGATTAAATTCTTTTTAGTTTTTTTCTTTTTTTTTTTTTTTTTTTTTTTTTTGTT
>PVJO010009737.1:0-45732 GCA_004026905.1 Hystrix cristata | reverse complement strand
AGGGGTTCCCCCAACCTGGGTCACTTCTGACCTTTCCTCTGGCCAAATGTGGAGGAGCCTTGTCTTGAATACAGGCATTTCATTGGTAGATGGGTTGAACTGTGGGTAGGAGGAAGTAGCTGAGAAAGTAGGGATGGATTGTGAAGAGAGAGTGTTTGGGGGATGTGATCAGATGGGGACCTGAGCAAGTCAGCTGTTCGATCCCCAGCACCCAAAAAAATAAAATTAAAATAAAAACAATTGTACTAGATATTTCATGAAAATAAAAGGAGGGGGGGAATTTTTAAAAAAGTAAGTGTTTACAGCAATCCTTCCTGTCCTGGTATGGGGGTTTCTGATGACACAGTAACTCAAACCTTTCCCTTAGGTCTCTGGGGAGACATACAACCTCAAACAGCCTTTCCCTGAGGTGGAAACCACAGCAACATGTTAAAATTTCAAGACATTATGCTCGCTTCAGCAGCACATATACTAAAATTTCAGGACATAGAATCGAAGATTTACCAGGTTTAAAGAGTCCACTCCCAGGAAAGCAGTTTGAATGGCCCACCTTCTACAGAGCCAAAAGTCAGAGTGATGGGCCTGCAAAGTATACCTGCCCAGGCTCCACCCACCCCAGAGGCAATCCAGAGTCACTCAGGCAAAAGCCTCACTCCACATCCATCACAAGTCCCCCCCAGAGCCCTCACTAAATCTCACCCAGGTGCAGTGACAAATCTCACACTTCCTCAAGTCATGAATCCCTCACCTCCTTGAGCCGGGCCAAGACATCTCCTATCTCTGGGTGCTCTGTGTCATCTTCAGTCAGCACCCGGACAATCTGGGAGAAGTACTGGATGAAATTCTGCTTTTCTTGAGCATAAACATCAGATTTCTGATCTCCATTCATCCTGAGAGAGGAGCAAAGTGCTCTGAGAAAAATAAGAACAAGTGAGAAACCTGATCGGGTGCTCCCCTCCCCAAGGCCCCTCACCCCAACCTCACTCACCGAGGCTCCTCTGTCCACACTTGGCACCAGCAGCGGGCACCGTGCCAGGCCCCCAGGCTTGGGCACCCGTGCGCCAGGGAGAGCCTCCGTAGGGAACCCAGCCACCTCTCCCTGGGTGCCCAGCAGGGGGCTGGCGACAGGAAGACCCCCACAAATCTCAGCAAGCGGGACAGGGACATCGTGGGGGTGGCATAGGGAAGTGGCACGAGCACTCCCTGCAGGGGCAAGCACCGAAGGCAGAAGGCAGATGCAAGGGGACAACACCTGTATCACCCCCAAACCAATCTTTCACCTCCTTGCCTAGAATGCCCCACTCTGTTGCGGAAAATATTTTGGTGTAATTACAGCAGGATACGTAGAGGACAAAAAAATATATCTGGGCGACTGAGAGCTAACAGATCTTCACTTAAAATGAGATAACTAAAACTAAATGCCTTCAAAACTTCTGTGCACAAGGCAGAGGAGGTAGCACAATGCAGAGAACACCAGAACTAAGGGGCTGGGGAGGGCCTCAAATCGTCCATTGCACAGAAGCCAAATTGAGGCTTCTCGGGGAGGTAAACCGGCAGGCAGAGGCAGACAAACTTAGAACCCAGGTCTACACTCGTCGGCAGTGAAAGAGGGGCGCCCAGCTCTGAACTACGCCCCGGGGAGTGGACAATAACGGGCTGCAACCCGTGTGTGCCGCGGACATGTGGTCTGCAGCACAGGAAGGGGGGTCCCGGGCCTCACAGGAGAGCTGGGACTGCACCGGTGACCTCGGAACCGCTCCGGGCGGGCGGAGAGGGCTCGCAGCAGGAGTTAATCGGGGGGCTAAGCATCTTTGGGGCTTCAGGAAAGTACATGGGCAGAGATGGGAAGTTTCTTCAAGCACAGAGGGGCCAACCAGTCCGACCCACCGACACCCAAAAGGAACACACCCGGCACAAAAATCAGAGCTCTCCTTGTCACACATTACCGCCGGAAGTAAGGCGCGGTCTCGGACCTTAGTCTCCAGCCCCAGCGCGCTACGGTTCTCACCTGCTCTGGTTGCTGTTCCTGCTTGGTCCAGATTGCTGGCAGGGTAAGCCTAAAAAGTGAACGCGTTAGGCGCTGGGCCCTCTGGGTCGGGTAGTTCTCGGTCTCCGCAAGCTGGCGGCAGGAATGGATCTTTAGACTACAACTCCCGGCGTTCCTCGGAAGGGGGCGGGACAACGCGGGGTAACGCGATTAGCGTGGCGGAGACAGGCAGCATTGATTGGCTGCTTATCCTCGTGTGAGCATGGGACCCTGCGATGAGCGACCAATGGGAGGGCTGCTCATCGGGCCATAGGCCAAGAGACGCACGCCTAAATTGTCGGCGGTGTGGGGTTGAGAGCAAAGTACTCGAAGCGAACGAGCCTGGTAACTCTCAGTGTGTCTGTCACCCTGGCTCTGCGTTCCAGTTTTCATTATTTTCATGCATAGCTGATTAGCATGTTAGTAAAACTGCAGTAGAACTAACTTCGCCACTTATTCTATCTCGGAAAAATCATTTAAACCCCGGGATCCTCAGCTGACTCTCTTGAAGCTGGCTTTCCTCATCTGTTGAATAAGGACAGTAGTGCGAGATATCTGGCGCTGAGTTCCCTCACCGTTCATTCACCACACAAGAATGATTTACTGCCCAATGTGTTGGCACAAGCCTGTAATCCCAGCACTGGGGAAGCTGAGGTAGAAGGATCGCCGTGAGTCCTTCATTAGCCTGGACTACAGAGTGAGACCCCGCAAAAAAAAAAGTCCACTAGGCACTAGATACCTAGCATATAGCTGTGGACAAAAGCAAAACCTATGCTCTAGTGTGCAAACTAACATCCTGCCCCTGAGGTAGAAAGCACATTTAACAAGGGTAAATGATGTAAGAGTAGAGCAGGAAAGGAGGGCAAAGCATGGGAGGACCCCAGTATTAAATAGAGTGATAAAGGGGCTGGGGACTTAGCTTAGTGGTTAGAGTGCTCGCCTTGCAAGCACAAGGCCCTGAGTTCAGTCCCCGGTACAGTTTGATCCCCGGCACCATAAATAAATAAATAGATAGATAGATAGATAGATAGATAGATAGATAGATGATAGAGTGATAACAGCCAGGTGCGGTAGTGCAGGCCAGTCTGGGCTACGTAGTGAATTCAAGGCCAGGCCTGAACTGTATAGTGAGACTTGTCTCACAAAACAAACAAACAGGGACTGGGAATTTAGCTCAAGTGGTAGAGCGCCTGCCTAGCAACCACAAGACTCTGAGTTCCATCTCCAGCACCCAAAAAAAAAAAAAAAAAAAAAAAAAAAAAAAAAAAAAAAAAAAAAAAAAAAAAAAAAAAAAAATCCACAAAACAAAGTAATCAGAGAAAGCCTCATTGCCAAATGATATCTGAAAACAAATCAGTGGTGTAAGCAAGGCACATGGCCTGCTAAGGCAAGATTAGGTTTCTTGCTTGGAAAGCATCAAGGAGACCAGTGTGACTGGACTGGAGACCAATATGACTAGATTGCAGGGAAGGCAATAGAGGGGAGGATTGAGAGATCGAAGGGGTCCCCTGGGCCACTGTGAGGATTCAGGCTTTCACTGTGAAGGCATCATCTGTGAGTATGGAGCATCCATGTGTCCTCTGTATTCTCCGCTGATGACTGCTTCTGGCCAGACCACTCTCTCAGGATATGCTTTGTGGAGGGAGAGGCACTCCTGGGAAGTGAACCCAAGGCCTTACGCAAGCTAACCAAGCACTCTACCACTGAACTCCCTTCCCTGCCCTTTCTTTCTTCTTTCTTTCTCTCGTTCTTTCTTTCTTTCCTTTTTTTTTTCTTTTTGTGCTGAGGATCAAACTCAGGGTCTTGTGCTTGCGAGGCAAGCACTCTAATAACTGAGCTAAATCCCCAGCCTCCTTTCTTTCATTCTAAAACAAGGTGTCACTATTTCCCTCTGTAGTTCCAGACTGGTCTTGAACTCACCATGTAGCCCAGGCTGGCCCCAACTTTGCAATCCTCCTGCCTCAGCCTTTTGAGTCCTGGTATTACAGGTGAGTACCACCATAACCAACTCTCAAAAATAAAACTTTTTAAAAAGGGCTGAGGGGGCTGGGGATTTAGCTCAGTGGTTAGAGGTCTTGCCTATCAAGCACAAGGCCCCGAATTCAATTCCCAGCACCAAAAAAAACAAAAAACAGGGCTGAGGATGGCACTCAGGAGACTTGAGACCTTGAGTTCCAGGCCAGCTGGGGTTACATAGTGAGTTCAAGGCCAGGATGAACTATAAAGTGAGACCTTGTCTCAAAAAATTTAAAAAAATTTTTAATTAAAAAAAAACTTAAAAAGAGCTGAAGATGTACCTTAGTGCAAAAGCCCTGGGTTCAATCCCCAGTCCAAAAAGACAAAAATTATTGTTTTCTGGTTTCTGGTTTTGTATATTTACTCCTTTTTTGTACTGAGTGTTGGACACGGGGCTTTTACACTGAGCTACATCCCTAGTCCTATTTATTTATTTATTTATTTATTTATTTATTTATTGGTTTTTTGAGACAGTCTCACTATGTAGTCCAGGCTGGCTTTCAACTCACTATGTAGCAGCCCAGGCTGGCCTCGAACTCAAAGCAATCCTCCTGCCTCAGCCTCCCAAGTGCTGGGATTATGGGTATGCACCACCACACCCAGACTTTTTTTTAATTTTTGAGACAGAGTCTCACTAAGGCTGATTGCAAACTTGTGATCCTCCTGCATTAGCCTCCCAGAGAACTGGGATTTCAACTGTGCACCACCACACCAGACTCAGAGTTTCTTTTTTTTCAGACTCAGAGTTTCTTTTTCTTTTTTTTTTCCAGACTCAGAGTTTCTGTTTGAGCTGATGAAAATTTCAGGAAACTAATAGTGATAATGGTTGCACACCATTTTGAATACACTTAATCTCCCTGAACCATGCACCTCAAAGTCATCAATTTTATCTTTGGATAGTTTATCACAATAAAGCAGCAGCCCCAGGCCCAGACCAGCCTTACTTTCCACCTCTTTGGCAGTGTTCTCACTTGTGTGATTGAGGGGTCCATGGGTGGATTTCAGTGAGTCCAAAACACAAATTCTGAGGACAACCAAGTCCTCTCAAGAGGAAGGAAGGACATGAAGTAGTATAAAATGGATTGTTGCTAAGGCAGGTGGAAGGGGGTCCTGAATGGTGTGTATTTTACCGTGTTGCTGTTTGCATAAAAAGGGAAAAGACTGGGCCAGGGATTTAGCTCAGTGGTTAGAGTGCTTGCCTTGCAAGCATGAGGCCCTGAGTTTGATTCCTGGTACCAAAAAAAAAAAAAAAAAAAAAAAAGGAAAAGATTGTACAATGTTTGTATCTGACACAAACAGCAGGGAGGATGCATGGAGAATTCAGAACCTGGTCGTGTATTGTGGGGACTTCAGCAGCCAGGGAGGTGCGGTAGAGAAGCTTTTTGCCTATATCCTGTACCTCTGCAACTTGTGTATTGCGCGGATATCTCTTCAAATAAACAGACATACATTTTGATTTCTTTTTTTTTTTTCCCCCTGGTGCTGGGGATCGAACTCAGGCCCTTGTGCTTGCCAGGCAAGCAGTCTAATCACTGAGCTAAATCCCCAGCCCCCCAGACACACATTTTGAACCGATTCTTTGGACGCAGGGCCACATCCCCGTCCCTTCCCGCAGTCAGAAGATTGGTTTGTGTTGCACGTGCAGACAGCGATGACTCGGTGCTCTCTTGGAACAGCGCTCAAAGGCTTCCACCGATATTATCGTCCCACACCCTTGCCAAGGTTTATTATCTCAGACTTCAGATGACTAAACTGACTCCCGGATTAGCGACTTGGTGGCGCGGGCACCCTCGCTGTCACCAGGGGCCCGTGGCTCTCGGGCGCCCCCCGTAGGCCATCTGTGGACCTTCCCGGAAGAGGCCGGAGTTCCCAGGTCTACAGAGGAAGGCTGAGTTGAAGCAGCGATCAAGCCCTGGACGCGCTGTGGGTGTGAGAGCCCAGGAGCCTCTGGGTGAAGCTCGCCTGTGCCTGTGTCTGACTCTAGGAGTGTGCCTGTGTGGGTGGACAGCGGTGAGGTAGAGAGTGTGCATGTATGTGCCTGTGTGTGACGTTGGCAACATCAGACCTTGACTCAGTTGGGCTGCTGTGTTAGTTCTGTGAAGCCACCCTGACCACCCTTGCCGCAATGCTAAATCTCTCCTGGGCCCTTCTGTATCCTGGGCACAATTCCTTCTTTGGTTGGTTTAGGCTTTTTTTTTTTTTTTTTTTTTTGGTGCTGGGGATCGAACTCAGGGCCTTGTGCTTGCAAGGCAAACACTCTAACCACTGAGCTAAATACCCAGCCCCATTTGATTGGTTTTGTTTTGTTTTGTTTGTTGGTTGGTTGGTACTGGGGATGGAATTTGTTTTGTTTTTTGAGACAAGGTCTGGCCATCTAGCCCAGGCTGGATTTGAACTCAGGTGATCCTCCTGCGTCAACTTCCTGAGTGCTGGGATTACAGGCGTGCACACATGGCTCACAATTCCTGACTGTCTCAATTGATTAAACAGTCAAAAAACAGTCAAACAGTCAAACAGTCATTAAACAGTCAAAATTGAACATAGGGCTGGGGATTTAGCTCAGTGACTAGAGTGTCTGCCTTGCAAGCACGAGGCCCTGAGTTCGATCCCCAGCATCAAAAAACAAAAAACAAAAAAAAAAACTGAATGTAGTGGTACATGCCTGTAATCCCAGCAGTCTTGGAAGCTGAGGCAAGATGGCCAAGCTTGTGGCTGTCTGCAGGTGTGTCTGAGGGTGTCTGAGTGTGTATGTTTGCAGGATGGGGGTGAAGCTGATGCACCTGTTCTGTTTAGATCCTAGTGGCACTTTGTCCTCCCAGTTTCCTCACCCACCGCCTCCTTCATCCTCCTTTCCTTCTAGGTCATCACAATAGACAGGCAGTGAACACGCAGGAAGTACCCAATGAATAGATCTGTGGCCTGTCTGGATTTTAATGATTAACTGGAATCTTAGTTTATCTCAAAGCCTCTTCCACTCTCCACCTGCCTGCACCATGCTCCCCCATCACCTTGCAGCTGAATTAATGTGTCATCCCCATCGGTCTCCCGTACCTGCTCTGGGCTCTCCACCCACCAGCCAGTTGGGTCACATCTCTACCTTGGATACGAGGCCCTGCTTAGGTTCCAGCTTCACCATGTCCCTGCCTTCCACTCTGGGTGCATGGCCACACTGTGGGTCTCCCTCTCAGACAACAGCGTGTTCTTCCTCAGAGCCTTGGCATATATGTCCATGCCCACAGAAAGCTCCTTTTCTCCCTTTGTCCCTGCTGTTTCCCTCGCATCCTTCAGTCTCAGTTTAAACATGTTAATATCAAAGATGCCCATGCACCCACCTCCTTTAAAATACATTTCCAGCCAGGCATGATGGTACATGTCTGTGATCCCAGCACTCTTTGTATCCCAAATTCAAGCCCAGCCTGGACAACTTAGTGACTTAATGAAACCTTTCTCAAAATTAAAAAAAATAAAAATAAAAAATGCCTTAGTTTCAATACTTAGTACCATAATTTAATTTTTTTTTTGAGACATGGTCTCACTGTACAGTTCAGACTGGACTTGAACTCAAGGTGATGCTCCTGCCTCAGCCTCCCAAATCCTGGGATTAAAGGTACGTACCACCACGCCTGGCTGTAATTTTTTTTGGGGGGTGCTGGGGATCGTGCCTGCGAGGCAAGTTCTCTACCACTGAGCTAAATCCTCAACCCCCGGGCTATAATTTAAAACATTCCTCTCCCCTCCCCATTGGCCCATCTGTCCCACCATCATGCTCCCTGCCTTAGTAGCACTTATAAAGTGCAGTTATACATTTATTCCCTTGATACTTTGTTACAGTCTGTCTCCCTACTATGCTACTATAAATATTATTAATGGGGCTAGGGATTTAGCTCAGCCCTTAAGAGTGCCTGCCTAGTAAATGCAAGGCCCTAAGTTCAATCCCCAGCACCAAAAAAAAAAAAAAAAAAAAAAAAGAAAGCTTGATTTTAAGTAAATACTACTAATGGGAAAGACCCTGCAGAATTTCTTTGTTTAGCTTGGTTTGGTTTTTACAATACTAGATACTGAACCTAGGAAGTGCTGAGCTACATCCCCAGAACTTTTTACTTTATTTTGAAACAGAGTTTCACTAAATTGCCCAGGCTGACCTCAGATTTGCAATCCTTCTGCCTCAGTCTCCCAACTAGCTAGGACTATAGGTGTGTGTCAGTGTGTCTGTCTGGGCCCTGTCTGTATCCCCAGGTCCTGTCACAGAGGAGGTGTTTAATAAATAGTGGGTGGCAGTGAATAGACAAATGTAGATGGTGTGATGATGATGATGATGTCACCAAAGCCCTTCCTGAGAACCCCACTGTTTCTCAAGGCTAAACCCGAAGCAGGGCAACACCCACAGAGACTACTCCACACCCACCCAAGATGGTGCCTGTTTGGATTCCAAAAAAGAAGCACTGAATACCAGAACGATGAGTCCAAAAGCACTTGTTAGGGGAACTGAGGTACAGAAGGGGCCACACTGTATCCTTGAAGTGCACAGCAAGAGGAAGAATGTTCTACTTGGGGGGGAGGGTTATGCCCTTTCTGCGCCGCTGGTTGAAGGAATTGGCCTGGGCAGGGCTAGCTTCTTTGTATTTAGCAACACAGCGATCAGTGACACCCTGAGGCTTAGCAGCACCTGGGAATGTTCAAGGCCTCATTTTGGGTTGTAGCTGCCCGGGTCACAGAGTGGTTTCTGTATTTCTTGATCAAGACAGAGAAACAAGTGGGGAAACTGAGAGACTCTTCACTCACCACACTATCAAAGGGCTCTGTTTCCCCTTTCTTCAGACTTAGCCCCTGCTCTAAAGAAGACCCCCGATCCCTAGATTCATCAAGGATTTACTTTAGTAAATTAGAAAGAAAAAGGAATCATTAAAAAAAAAAAAAAACAAAAAAAAAAACCTCTATCCAGGCTGATGACCAGGCAGTGTGAATGGCAGAAGAAGGAGTAGAGAGAGCAGCGGTCTTGGGGAGGGACCCTGGGGGGACCGGGCTTCCCCTGGGTGTGCCCTTTCTCCATTCTCTGGCTCCTGTAGATAAGACCAGCAGTTTTGTCATTTCTCCTCCCAGCGTCCACGTTTTGGAAGCATGTCAATTCCTAACATTCTCCCCCAGCAGCTTTGCTCATGGATCTCACAGTCCCAAAGAGACTTAGCCAAGTCTGTCCTCACTGGAGCTCCAGGAGGTAAGAAGGGGAATGGAGGAAGAAATGAGCATGGCAATCAGCAGTGGGGAGGGGACTGGGGTGGTTCTGTGTCCCTCAGAGTGCAGCCCCTGGTCCAGGGCTCCTGTCCAGGGCCTGCAGTCAGGCCAGCAGGGAGCCTGCAGTGTGGGAGCCAAGGGGCACTCTCATGCTGCCTGGACTCTGGTCCTTGGCATACAGGCTGGAGAGATACTAGTGACACTTTAACCAGTGTCACTGCCCAGCCCAGCTTGGCCCCAGACCCCGGACTCTGGGCTCTGAAACTGTGAAGCAGACCCACAGAGACGGATGGGCTCAGCACGCAGAGGCATGGAAGGTGCGGCTGAACACAGGGCTGCCCTGGACCAAGCTTCAGGGCCCCAGGCCCAGGGCAGCACTAGTGGCCTTTGGAAACTTTGTGGGGGAGGCCAGCCCGTTGCCAGGGGTGCCAAGAAGTAAACAGGGACCTTGGAAGACAGAACTGGACGATTCTGGCATAGAAATGAGGTGCCACTAGGAATATCAGAGGGAATTAGGGCAAGAAGTTAGGTAGAGCTGGGTGACTGGAATTTGAGCCTAAAGTTGGTCAGATCTAGATTTGAATCCCATGTTGGTTACTTAGAAACTGCATGATCTTGGGTGATTTATGTCATTGTTCTTAGCCTCTTTTTCCCCATTGTAAAGTCACAGTATTATAGAGTGTTTACAATACCTGCTCTATAAGTCCCTTGGGACCAAACAAGGTCATGTGTGCATGACGCCCAGCGCAAAGGGCAGGATCTGCACACGGGAGCGCCCAGAGAAGTGGTGCGGAAGCTGAGACCCTTCCACCGCAGGGCCTGCAGGGTACCTGCGGCGTGCCAGTGTGGCCCAGCTGACCCAGGAGCTGGGCACTGCCTTCTTCCAGCAGCAGCAGCTGCCAGCCTCCATGGCCGACACCTTCCTGGAACACCTCTGCCTGCTGGACATCGACTCGGAGCCGGTGGCTGCTCGCAGCACCAGCATCATCGCCACCATTGGTAAGGCCATCCCAATGTGCTTCCTCAGCTTTGCAGTTTTGGGGGTTGGTGATTTAGCTCAGTGGGTAGAGTGCTTGCCTACCAAGTGCAAGGCTCTGAGTTCGATCTCCAGCACGAAAAACAAAACAAAACAAAAAAACTACTTTTCCATCCTTCGACACAGCACCATGTTTGACACAGTTAGTCATTGAACAATTACCTTTTTTAGGGGGAGTTGCTGGGGATCAAACTCAGAGCTTTGTGCTTGCTAGGCAAGTGGTCTACCACTGAGCTAAATCCCTGACCCCTGCTTTTTGAGATAGGATCTTACTCTGTAGTTCAGGCTGGACTTGTAATCGAGGCTGGCCTCGAATTTGAGGCAGTCCTCCTGTCTCAGCCCCCTGAATGCTGGTATTACAGGCATGGACCACTATACCCAGCTATCTCCAGTCTTTTTAATCTTTTTTAATTAAAAAATTTTTTTTGAAGTTGGGGATTTAACTCAGTGGTTAGAGCACTTGCCTCACCAGCACAAGGTCCTTAGTTTGATCCCCAGCACCAAAAAAAAAATTTTTTTTTCTTTTGAGACAGAGGCATGTCGTGTTGCTAAGTTACTCAGTCTGGGCTCAAACTATGATACTCCTACAGGTGGCACAACAGATGTGTGCCACCACTCCTAGCCATTCAACAAATATTTATTGAGCATCTAGTAGATGAGATTTTGATCTCGGGGGAGTCGGAGGGGGCGCAGATCAGAAAAGAAAAGAGACTACAGCTCCCTTGAGGAACTGACAGCCTAGCTGAATGGAAGCAACAGATAATTAAAAAAAAGTATTGCAAAGTAAATAGTGTGTTGGAGAGTAATAAATACCACGGGAAAAAGGAGAAAAACAGTGTAGTAAGGGACATCAGGGATGCGAGTTGGGAAGCAGGTTGCAAGCCCTAAACAGGGCAGAGTAGCCACTAACAGGCAAAGGGGACCTGAAGGTGGGTGAACTGGCCCTACAGACAGCTGAGGAGAGAGGTACGGGTCATGGCAGCACTCAGTGCAAAGCCATTAGGAAGCCAGAAAGCCAGAAAGCTAGGAAGCCAGGAGCTAGGAAACCAGTAGCTAGAAAGCATTGAGGGTAAGGGCAGCAGATGGGGCAAGACACAGGGGAGGGAGGACAGGGCGGGGCTTTATAGGCTGTTCTCCATGTGTGGCAGAGATTATACAGCCTTGAGCAAGCGGAAAACCAACTCTAGGTGTGGTTTTTGGTTTTGGTTTTTTTTTTTTTTGTCTGAGGCAGTTTCACTATGTAGTTCAGTCTGGCCTTGAACTCATTATGTAGCCCAGACAGGCCTCAGACTCGCAGCGATTCTCCTTCCTCAGCCTCCTGAGTGCTGAAATTGCAGGCATGCGTCACCAGGCCCTGCTGTTTGGAGACAACCCCTCGGCAGCTATACTGAAATAGGTTGGGAGGTGGGTGGAGTGAGGGCAAGAACAGAAGCTGCTCCAGCGGCACTTCCGGCTCGGCCCAGGTGGTGGCGACGGAGGTGGTGAGAACTGGTCATAGTCTGAAAACACCGTGAGGGCGGAGCAAACAGGATTTCCTGAAGCACCGATTGGATGGATCGTATGGGAAGAGAGGAGTCGAGGATGACTGCCAGGGTTTGGCCTGACGAACCGGAAAGGCGGCAGGCAGAGTTATCAGTTGGTCAGAAAGACTAGTGGAAAGTTACAGGAGATCCATCAGGAGTCCAGCTGATATATGTCGAAGTAGAAGTGCGTACTAATCATCCAGGGAGGGCTGGGGATTTAGCTCAGCGGTTAGAGTGCTTGCCTTGCAAGCACAAGGCACAAGGCCCTAAGTTCGATCCCCAGTATCAGGGAAAAAAAAGAAAAAAAAAATCATCCGGGGAAACTAGGCAAGGAGTCCCAGCACTCAGGAGGCTGAGACAGGAAGATAACGAGTTCAAGCCCAGCCCGAACTGTATAATGACTTAGCGAAATACATTATTATAACTCGTAAGGGTTTTTTTTGGTTTTGTTTTGTTTTTGTGGTGGGGATCAAGTTCAGGGCCTTGTGCTTACAACTCAGGCGCTCTAACCACTGAGCTAAATCTCCAGCCTGACTCAAAAAATGTAAAAAGGAGCTGGACGTGATGGCGCACGCCTGTAATTCCAACACTTGGGAGGCTGAGCCAAGAGTATTGCCGGGAGTTCGAGACCAGCTTGGGCTACATAGTGACTTCAAGGCCAGCTTGAACTACATAGCAAGACCCTGTCTCAAGAAAGCAAAAATAAAATAAAATAAAATAAAATAAAGGGCTGAGGATTTAGCTCAGTGGTTAGAGTGTTTGCCTTCCAAGTACAAGGCCCTGAGTTCGATCCCCAGCACGACCCCCCCAAAAAAGGGCTGAGGATGTAGCTCAGTGGGAAAGTGCTGGGTCTCCAGGGGGAAGCATCAGAGACACAGAGCCAGAGAATGATCTGGTCTATTCTGAACGGTGATGGATTGGTAGTCTCTCAGGTTTGGGGGAAAAGTGGTCTGAGCGGGATCTCTGGTTCCAGGGCCGGCATCTCGCTCCGTAGAGCGCCTCAAGGAGATGATCAAGGCCGGGATGAACATCGCACGACTCAACTTCTCCCACGGCTCCCACGAGGTGGGGAGGGCCGGGAGGGCGGGCCGGAGGATGCCAGGTTTTAGCCACCTTCCCTTGAAATCCCGCCCTGCTCCGCCTCCAGTACCACTCGGAGTCCATCGCCAACATCCGGGAGGCCGCGGAGAGCTTCGCGACCACCCCGCTCAGCTACCGGCCGGTGGGCATCGCTTTGGACACGAAGGGCCCGGAGATCCGCACTGGGATCCTGCAGGGGGTGAGAGGCGGGGCCGGGATGGGCGGGGCCTGCGGGCCGGCGCCCAGCTCACTCTCCCCTGGCTCTGCCCCCAGGGCCCGGAGTCCGAAGTGGAGCTCACTAAGGGCTCCCAGGTGCTGGTGACCGTGGACCCGGCGTTCCGGACGCGGGGGGACGCGAACGCCGTGTGGGTGGACTACCCCAACATCATCCGGGTCGTGCCGGTGGGGGGCCACATCTACATTGACGACGGACTCATCTCCCTGGTGGTCCGGAAAATCGGTGCGGACGCCCCTACCTGCCCGACCTTGCCCGAGCTCTGGGCCCGGTCCCGCCAGCCCAGGCGCTGCCACCGCCCTTAGCCCGACCACGCCTCCCCGCCCACGCGGCCGTCTCCTCCCCCCGGGGGTCCCCCAGCACCCAGACTTCTGTCCTCACCCTGGGGCGGGGCTGAACTCGAGTTGGTCACCTCTTGCACGGATTTCCATCTGGTACCTAGTGTGTGTGGGACCCAGAACAAGAGTAGACAGACGAGGACATTGTTCTGATCTCTTGGGCGCCCCAACCTGACGCTCGCCCTTGTCTTTCTGCCCGACTTCTGCTGAGGGAAGCTCGCTCTCCACGCCCGCAGGCCCAGAGGGGCTGCTGACCGAAGTGGAGAGCGGTGGTGTTCTGGGCAGCAGGAAGGGCGTGAACCTGCCAGGCGTCGAGTTGGACCTACCCAGCCTGTCCGAGCAAGACCTCAAGGACCTGCGCTTCGGGGTGGAGCATGGGGTGGACATCATCTTTGCCTCCTTTGTGCGGAAAGCCAGCGATGTGGCTGCTGTCCGGGCTGCCCTGGGGCCAGAAGGACAGCGCATCAAAATTGTCAGCAAAATCGAGAATCATGAAGGCGTGAAGAAGTGAGCCTTTTATTGTCCCTCTTCTTCTGCGTGCCTCTCCTTGGCATATCCTGGCTCTGCTCCAGCCCTGATTCCTCCAAATGGCCAGGTTTGATGAAATCCTGGAGGTGAGCGATGGCATCATGGTGGCACGAGGGGATCTGGGCATCGAGATTCCAGCCGAGAAGGTTTTCCTGGCTCAGAAGATGATGATCGGGCGCTGCAACTTGGCGGGCAAGCCCGTGGTCTGTGCCACACAGGTCTGGAGTGAGCCCTCGGGGCTGGGACCCTCTGAGGTCTTAGGGACACCGAAGGGGGATAGTCACAGTTCACAAAGGTCTACAGGACACTTTGTTGTCTGGTGTTTGACCCTCAAACAATGAAGTTAGAGATACCATGACCCCCATTTTTAGGTGAGGAAACTGAACTACCAGGGTCACACAGTTTGCGACTCTGAGTTTGGCTTTAAGGGCTCTGAGAGTAGGGGTGTCAGAGTCATAGCATGGGCAGTCTCCCCAGTGGAGTGTGACTCCTACAATGCTGCTATTCACGGGATTCGCCAGATGCTGGAGAGCATGATCACTAAGCCCCGGCCAACACGGGCAGAGACGAGCGATGTGGCCAACGCTGTGCTGGATGGGGCTGACTGCATCATGTTGTCAGGGGAGACCGCCAAGGGCAAGTTCCCGGTGGAGGCTGTGAAGATGCAGCACGCGGTAGGAACTCAGAATGAACAGCAAAGGGGCCAGGGAACCAAACCCCTTCTGGACCCCAGAGTCCCTGCTCAGCCTGATCTCCTGGTGCCTGCAGATTGCTCGGGAGGCGGAGGCTGCAGTGTACCACCGGCAGCTGTTTGAGGAGCTACGCCGGGCAGCACCCTTGAGCCGTGACCCCACAGAGGTCACTGCCATCGGTGCCGTGGAGGCTGCCTTCAAGTGCTGTGCTGCTGCCATCATCGTGCTGACCACAACTGGCCGGTGAGAAAGGAAGATGCTGGGAAGCCCAGACAGGGCCCTGGGTCAGGCGTGGGCTGGAATGGGCCATGGCCTGGATGTGGGCTAATCCTCCGGGATGAAGAATATTGCTCTAGGGCAAGAAGAGAAGTAGCTATGAGAGGAGGCTGGGAGGGGCAGATCTTGGAGTACACTGGCACTCGTGTCAGTGAGCTGAAGGGCACTGGCAGGGCATGTGGCATCGCTGGGTACACTGGCTTTGGGGCCTCTGGACTCCTGGGGCTGGGAGGCTGGTCCTTGCAGCCCACAGAGCCTTATGATGCTGAGGTGTTGCTCAAAGGCCTAATAGGTCTGAATTCAGGTCTGCTCTGAAATTCAGCAGTGAGACCTTGGGTAACTCACCCGGGCTCTGCAAGCCGGCTCGTCCCCTCAGGCCTGTGAGTTAGCCATTTGTTCCTCATGGGGTTCTGAGGGTTAATAAGAGACATTAAGTGCTGCGTAGAAATTAAGGGGTATATCATGTACATTCTCCAAAACATTGTTTCTTAGCGAGGTTTCTCTTTCTTATCTCATTTGGTATACCTTTATTAGCTCCTTGTCTTCTTGCATGGTAGGAAGGGAAGGTATTCTTATACTCGTTTCACAGAGGGGGAAGCCAAGGCCCAGAGAAGTATAATGACTTACTCAGGGTCACTCAGCCTGTTGGTGACACCCTGTTTACTGGTTCAATACCCTTTTGCTGCTCTGGGCTGACCTTCTCTGCCTCCTCCAGTTCAGCCCAGCTTCTGTCTCGGTACCGACCTCGGGCAGCAGTCATTGCTGTCACCCGCTCTGCCCAGGCTGCACGCCAGATCTACCTATGCCGAGGGGTCTTCCCTGTGCTCTACCATGAACCTCCAGAGGCCATCTGGGCAGATGATGTGGATCGCCGGGTTCAGTTTGGCATTGAAAGTGGTGAGATTCCAAGACCTTCCTTCCTCCCCTCCCCCACCACATACATGGGAGACCCCAAACCAGCTTCCCATACCTGCTCCAAGCCTTGTCTTCCTCTTCTGCTCCCAGATTTTCCCTGTAAGTGTCACTAAGACTGAGAGGTATCTTGGACTCTAAACAGAGGGAAGTTAAACTGAGCCATGAAGGAAGAGGGAAAGAAGGCAGGGCCCAGCTGCTGCCTGTACCAGCTGGTGGGAGCCCAATGTGACACTGGAGAAAGCTGGAACATCTGGAACTAAAATCTAATTTACTTTTTTGGTGCTGGGGACCGAACTCAGGGCCTTGTGCTCACAAGGCAAGCACTCTAACCACTGAACTAAATCCCCAGCCCCAAAATCTAATTTATAACTGTCATATAATCATACCTAATCTCCTATTGGCATAGCCACAGGTTTGCTGCTTAGCAAGATGTATACGATTCCACCCAGGGACGTGCCGCCCCTTTAACATACCACAGTGGTCATGTTCCCTGCAGTACCACCGGTTCACTTCTGGCTCCTCATTCCCTTCAGGGGGGCCTTGAGGTGGGGAGAGTGGCAGTTTCTTATTATAGGGCTGCCCTGAATCCCTCAGTGACTGACTGTCATCTTCCCCAGGAAAGCTTCGTGGCTTCCTCCGTACTGGGGATCTGGTGATTGTGGTGACAGGCTGGCGACCTGGCTCTGGCTATACCAACATCATGCGGGTGCTGAGCATCTCCTGAGACAACCCCCTCCCTCAGCCCAGCCCAGCCCTTTATCCCTTCCTCCCCGCTTGGCTCCCTCCAACACACAGCCCCTCCTCTGTTGCTGTACTCCCACACTCCCTATTTGAGGCCACATCTGCCATCCAGCCCCATTGTAGGGCGCCCCTCCTCCTCTCTGTTTCTTACAGGCCCTGAAAGTCTGTGTCCAATTATGCTCTGGCTGCCCGGCAGCACCGATCCTACATTCTCCGCATCCAATCCGCTCAACTGGGTCCTAAGATGTCCTGAGCCTTTAATCTCAGCTTGGCTGGTTAATTCCCTTCCTCCAGGCTTCCCATCCCTGGGGTTGGGGAGAGGAGACAGGGCTGTCTTGTCCACAGAATCATTATTTTAAAACACTTCATGTCCTTGCAGGCTAACGTTTTCCTTTGTGGCCCTCATGATCATCTGGGGACAGTGCCGCCTCCTCCTGACAGCCTCAAGCCAGGGCAGGCCACCCCTTTGTGGTGACAGATAGAGACATCAGAGCATGCTGTGGGGGAAGCTGGGGCAGGTGGATGGTGGGGTGAACAAGAGCCAGCCAGGGAGGCTCATCTCGTCACTGACTTTGCAGCTTCGGTGCTGGGTTTACAGACTACTCCCCTGGCCACTGTCATGGTACCTCATGCCTGGATGGGTCAAATGCCCCCTCTTGCACCCTGAAATTCCTTTGTGCCCACTTTATTCCCACATACAAACCAGGAGCCAAAATGAGTGTCTATTTTCTTTTTAAACTCAGCTGTTTGAGAGCAATAATAAAACTTCTCCTACATACCAAGAACCCCAGAACTCTTCCCCCAAAAAGGAAAGGAGATTTAGGGTTCTGGCCCCACATTCTTGGATGCTGCAGGAAAGGAGAAGGGACAGAGCGGATGGGTAAAGGATTACTCTTGTCCCTGAGAAGGCAGAAGGGCCAGCCTGCCCTTCCTCAGCCTTGGATACCTTGGGCCCTCCTCTTATGTCTGCACCAACAGCAGACCCAGAACAGAAAAACCCATCTGTGAAAATGTCTTCCTCCCTTTCTCGGGCAGCCCCTCCTACCCCTACCTACAAAGAGAGAGGGTTTGAATATTGCTGATGGCATTGCTCAAGGGCCACAGAAGCTCACACGGAGGGACAGATAAAGGAATGGGTGAACAAAATGAGTCAGTAATAAGTCAAATTAGCAAATGAACAGACAAATGAAATTAATAACTCACTGAATAAATAAGACGAAGAAAAGAAAAAAGTCACACAAGGGTTCAGCTACTTACCCCAACCTGGGGGGATCTGGGCTGGCACACTAAGGAGGTGCCAACTGTCCCTTAGCTTCAGGGGAGGATGCCACAGGGGCAGAGACACAGGGAAGAGGCAGCTCCTAGTTTAGGCCAAGGCAGTCCTACCACACAGACAGGTGAGTGTTCCCGCTCGGAGGGTGTAGACTGGGGAGGGTCCACAGGTGGCAGTAAGAGGGCAAAGGAGGCTGCCCACACTCAGGACCCAAGACATTTGTTGGCGGCAATGGAGGCACAGGTAGTTGAGAGTGCTCAGCTACACTAAAGGGACAGGAAGGTAACCACATCAGGCCAGCCCTGCAGGGCCATTGGCTGGGAAACAGAAACATCTAGTTAATTTGGCAGTGATGATGGTGGCAAGTACTTGTGCTTAGTAAAGGGAGGGGTCAGGGGCCCAGGACTGTGCCTGGCAGGACCACAGCCAGGAAGTATCCTGGGCAGAGGCCTTTGAGTCACTTCTACTTGGCAGTGGAGACATATAGTGCCCAGCATGGTGCCTTCAGCGTTGTAGGCTCTCAGTGCAAAGGATGAATGGGTGGATGGACTAGGATGTCAGACAGGATGTGGCTGCTTGAGCTCAGGATACAGAGAAGCTCTTCATGGTGATGAGGGAGGCACTCCCACAGGGCAGTCTTTTGAGTGCCCTGGGCCTTCCCCAAGAGTGTCTGCCCTTGGGCACATACCGTTGCACCCTAAGAGCTAAGGCCTGTGTAACCAAGGGTTTCACATATTGGCAGAGAGCTGGGGGCCCCGGGGGTTAGCTGGCTCAGGCACTGGTGGCCTGGGCGACTGGGCTGTCCCTGGAGGTTTGGCCAGGAGCCCTGAGGGGGGCAGGCGCTCACTTCCTGAGCCCTTCCGCCCAGGAGAGCTATCACCTGTTGCCCGCTGAGGCAGAGAGGGTTGGGAGGCTGAGAGTGGACGACCCCGAGGTCCTAACCTACGTACACCTCCTCCTGGGGGAGGGCCTAGCAGGGACACCTGGGAGCGCCCTGTCCGGGAGAGGCTGGCATGGAGGGTTCGGGGTGGTGGGGCGGGCAGGCGGGAGGTGGATGCCCACGGCCCCTGTGCCAGCAGAGGGCCAGCTCGGACAGGCACCAGCGGGGAGGCTGGGGAGCCTGCTGAGCGCCGAGCAGAACGAGCCAGGAGGGCAGCTGGAGAGTCGGGGGAGAGGGGGAGAGGACCCCGCTGGTGAGTCAGGGCAATGGCCACGTTGGAGGTCACAGCAGCTGCCTGCAGAGGCGCATGCACCAGTGGCTCCCACAACACTGGCTTTCCGCTGAGCTGAGCTCCTGTGCCTGGGGCGAGGCCCCGAACACCCCGGGCCATGTCCCTATCGTGTTGCACCAGGTGCTGTTCCATAATGCCACTGCTGCTGCCTGGACTTGGCTCTGAGCGCTTCCTCTGCAGTATGGAATTCTTCTTTCCTAGAAGTTGCCCCAGGAGGGAAGAGTTAGGGATAGGAAGGAATCAAGATGGAGGTCCAATATCAAAGCATGTAAGGCTACCTGGGTGGAATCAAGGGATGGGGGTGGGGTTGAGAGTAGGGACTGGGAGGAGTCAGGAGTATGGAGATGGTGCTGGGTGATAGGGACTGGAGATGGGGCTGGAGGGAGAGGGGATGGATCAGAGATGGTGAGGTTGAGGGACTGGTACTCAGAAGAAGGCCTCACTCGGATGATGTCTCCAGGGGTAAGACATATTGAGGACAGTGAGCCAGTGTTGAAAATCCTGCTGGGGGCACTTGCTGGGATTAGATGGGTCCCAGTGTGACACTGAAGTGCTGGGCTCATTTTTATGGAGATGGGGTGAAACACAGCCAGGACCCAGGGTGGACAGGGTGGACAGGCCTCACCGATGCGGCGCAGTCGGTCCATGGCCACAGTCTCAAAAGCCCGGCGCATCATCGGGAATTCCTCAAGCACGGCGTTGAAGTGGTCCACGCTGAGGGAGTAGAGGCGGCAGTAGGTGTCTGCCCGCACGCTGGCTGTGCGCCGGCCCCGAGTCAGCAGGCAGATCTCTGCAGGAGTTGGAGGGAGGCTCAGAACCATTGTCCTCAGAGTCCTCCCTCACCGCACCTACAGCAGCTGGGCCACAATCCTCAGACTCCTCCCTAAACTTGGGAGAACCTAATGCTCACCCTGCCCCTTTACCTAGTCCCTAATGCTACAAGCATTGTCTCTCTCCACACCTGCACAATTTCTGTGTGACTCTCCCTGTCCTTACTCTCTTCATATTAAAGCTGACAAACAAGCAGTGCTTGCTGGCCCCCAGACTTCCAGTGACTCCGTCCACTTTAGCTGCAGCCTTGCTGCTCTCAGGGGCACAGCTGGGTCAACCTACCTTGTGTACCCTCCCTTCCCATCCCATAGGATGAAGGCCAAAGGCCACCCTGGAGGAGAAAAGCAGTGCCAAAGTGAGGAGGGCAAAGTGATAGAGATGCTGAAGGTCTTAGATGGTTTGGGGCTGGGAGGTTATTTAAGTCTCAAGTCACTTGGGCACCAGCTTCAGAGCTGCTTTCAGCCCACTGCCATAGGCCAGGTCCCTGAATCATGCCACCAGGAGAGCTCCACCAAACTCAAGCCCCTGGGACAGCTCTGCTTCACTCCTTTCTCTCCCGAGTGCACCGGATCCTGAGTTGTCATTGGTTAAGAGTCCAAAAAGACCCTCCAGCCCAGTAGCTTGCAACCTGGCTGTGCACTGGAATCTCCTGAGAAGATTAAAAAACTACAGACCCTGGGCCCCTGGCCCGGAGACCCTCACTGAGTAGGCCTGGGAGGGATCACTAGGGGGACAGTGCAGCACAGTTAGGTAGGGACTCTGAGCCCAGGGAGCAGCTGCCCTCCATCTAATGCTTGTGACCCTGCCACCCTCCCTAAGGGCTGCTGACCCCCAAAGTAGGATCCATCAGTCAGGCGGGTGTCCCGGGCGCCACGTGCCAGCACACTGAGCAGCCCATGCTGGATGAAGTACATCTTCCTGCCCACAGAGCCTTCACGCACCACAAGGTCCCCCGGCTGGAAGACCTCAAAGCGCAGCTTGGTGAGAACTGCAGTGACGAAGCTGGGGTCAGCATGGGCGAACAGCGGCATGTGGGCCACCAGGCCCCGGCAGGTGAAGTTAATGATCTCCTGGGCAGAGGAGGGGCCTGTCAGACAGGATGTGCCCCCCTGCCCCAAGATGCCCCCACCCAGCCCATCTGTTTCCGGAAACTCCACCCCCGGGTTTGAGATCTGCCAAAGGATGAGGGTGCTGCAGTGGACCTGGACCATTCCTAAACCCCTGTCTTCAGAGAACTCCCGTGGGCCCTCATGGAACCATTCCCCCAAACAGAAAGCCCTACAGTCCCCTCATGGATACTTCACCCTCTTAAAATACTTAAGAAAGACCTTAGCCCATAAACTCCCTTCCCCCAAATACTTGGCCTCCCATGAGACACTCTACAAGTCTCCCTCCCTATAGGAGCTGACAAATACCTCCACCTTAGACAGCACCTCCAGAAGCCCACATCCCAAAAGAACCCTGTTCAGGACCCAGCCCAGCCCCACCTCCCTCAGCGGCTCGCTCAGCTCGCCCAGAATACTCTCTTCATCAAACATCTTGCCCTGGTAGCGGTGCTCGTAGTACTCGTGGATGCGCTGCCGGGTGTCAGCTGGCAGCTTGTGGAAGGACATGTACTGCTCCACCTGCTTGTACTATAGGGTCAAACCACAACCAGCAGGAAGAGGACACGGGGTGTGTGGAAGGTCACAGACAAGTCAGACCCAGAGAGGTGAAATGTGGAGCCAGATATGGGTGCACAGGGCCATAGAGGACGTGCAAATGATAGTGGATACAGAGGATATATAGCACAGCGACAGGAAAACGCAGATATGGGTGAAGGGGGCCAAGGACAGAGGCATGGGTCCGAACAAGGAAAAGGTCACACAGGGGCATGGAACAAATGGACATGGGACAGAGAAGGACATAGAGACCCAACAGGAGCATACATCAGAATGGGCCTCAAGTAGAGCAACCCAGCCTCCAGCACCTCTCCATCCACCCCTTCCCTCTCCTGTCCCTGCTGACCTTTTCCTGGTACTGACGCCGGGAAGAGTCCAGGGACTGGATGAGGGCAGTAGCATGGCCGATAAACATGGCGTAGCATGTGGCGCCCACAATCATGCTGAGCATGGTGAGCCAGACATCGGGCATGCCCACAGGTGCCTGCTGCCCATAGCCAATGCACAGCATGTGGCTCATGGCCTTGAACAGGGCGTGAGAGTACTGGCGGCCCCACGAGTGGTTCTGGAGGGGCAGAGCAAATTGCAAAGATGGGCATGGACCCCTCAGAGCTGTGTTCCACACCTGCCCCTTTCTCCTGCTTTTAGTTCTGCCTGCCCCTTCTGTTTCAGACCTTCCTCCTAGGTGGCACCTGTTTGGTTCTGGGGTCCCTGAAGCAAAAGGGAACTCTTGTAGCTTGGGGCTCTTGGCTTTTGTGTAGGTTTCTTTCCTTGCCTGTTTCCTCCAATATACAGACACTTCCTTTGGATCTCTTATACTTCTCCTCCCTCCTCCCCGCCTGCTCCTATCTTCTTTCTTGATCATCTCCCACCTTCTACTCCCAGATTCTCAGGCAGAGGAGCCCTTAGAAGGCCCAGGAGTGGCAGAGCTGTGGGGACTTCTCACCACCATGCGGTTCATGGAGACCCAGCAGTCGGGAGGGAAGTCCTGCAGCATGGGGACCAGGAACTGCAGACAGCCATCCCAGTGACAGAGCAGCAGCATCATTCCAATGAGGTTGAAGATGCGAACCACAGCGCTGGCCAGGTCATAGGTCATGTGAAAGATCTGAGGAGTCCGAGGAGGGGCTGCTGTGGACAGGAACCCTCCCTGCTGGTCCTCCTCCAGTCCCAGCTTTGTAAATTCTCTGAACTTCTCCCTTGCCCTAGCCTCCCTGCATTAAAAAATGTGGCTGTTATTCATTTGTATAATTTTATAGCACACATACATAGCTAATACAAGGTAGGTTGTGCTATTAATTTCATTGTGTGTGTGTGTGTGTTTGTGTATGTGTGGTCCTGGATATTGAGTCCAGGGCCTTGCACATGCCCAGAAAACACTCTACCACTGAGTCACATTCTTAGTCCTTTTTATTTTATTGTGAGACAGGGTCTCACTAAGTTGCCCAGGCTGGCCTTGAACTTGTGATCCTTCTGCCTCCACTGTCTGATTAGCTGAATTACAAGCATGCACTCTATGCCTAGCCTTTGTCACTCTCATATATCATCTCTTCTAGGTAGGGAAACTGAGGCCAATCAATCATATGCCCAGAACTACACAACAAGTATCACAGCAGAGACTCAAATAGGTCTATTGCACAAGTTGCTCAAGTGTAGACTACACAAGAAGAGAGGAGCATTTCACAGTGTAATGTCTCCAGGGCATGTGTATAAGGATTAATGATCATTTCCTTTCCAACAACAACAATAATAATAAGAGCTAATTTACTAAGCACTCACTATGTGGCAGATGTGTGTGTGTGTGTGTGTTCGCATGTATTACTAGAAACTGAATCCAGAGTCTTCACACTAAGCTATAGTCCCAGCCTTTTTTTATTTTTTTATTTTGAGACACGGTCTTGCTAAGTCACTAAGGTGCCCAGCCTGGGCTTGAACTTGTGATCCTCCTGTCTTAGCTTCCCAGAGTGCTGAGATCACAGGCACGTACCACTACACTCAGCTCAGACATTATTCTGAGTACCTTACGTGTATTAACTCCTTCAATTCTCACAACCAAATCATAACATTCTCATCATAGAGAAGAGGAAAGCAAGCTTCTCATATATTAGTGAATAATAAATCTGGGATGTGACCACGGGCAATGAGATTTGGGAGCCTCTACCATGAACCACTAAACTCTTGACCTAAAACTGCAGCTCCAGCCTTCTCCATACCCCGTCTTCCACCCAGCATCAACTAGCCCTAAAGCGTCTGTCTAGCTGCTGAGCTCCACCCTCCTGCCCCTCCATCCCCACAGAGGACTTCATTATCCAAACCCTTTTTCTGTTCCTGCTTCTTCCCCATCAATTTTGGAAAGAACTCACCCATGGAAGCCCCACCCATATGCCCTGCCCATAATGTCACCAGGAGCCCCACCCAAACAGCATTCCCTTAAGGGGTCCATGAGCCCCCTGCCCACCTCCCTGCCCCACCTCCTCCCACTGGTGTATGTATCGGATGAGGCGGGAGAGGCGGAGCAACCGCAGCAGGCTGAGGATCTTGGTGAAGCGGACAATACGCAGGGCCCGGGCTGTTTTGTAGACCTCAGCATCCAGCCGGGGCTCCAGCTCCACCACCAGAAAGATATAATCCACTGGGATGGAAGAGATGAGGTCAACCAGGAACCAGGTACGCAGGTAGCGCGTGCGGATGGCCCGAGGTGCTAGCAGGATCTCAGCGCCCTCCTCCACCACGATGCCCGTACGGAAGTTGAGCACCAGATCCAGCAGGAAGAAAGTGTCAGAGAGGACATTGAAGACAATCCAGGGGGGAGAGTTCTCTTCTTTGAAGAAGGTGATGCCCACAGGCAGTACAATGAGGTTCCCCACCATCAACAGCAGCATGATAAGGTCCCAGTAAAACCTAAAGTGGGAGTAGGGTGGCGAGTAAGACCACCATGATATCTCACCAGCCACTAGACTGACAGAAGCTAGTTTGGCATGACCAGGAGTGGGCAAGAATACAGAATAACAAAATGACCACTTGTAGCCACTGGGAGTGAAACCGGGACCACTATTTGTTGGCACCTTTTTTTTTTTTTTTTTTTTTTTTGTGGTGCTGGGGATCGAACTCAGGGCCTTGTGCTTCCAAGGCAAGCACTCTAATCACTGAGCTAAATCCCCAGCCCCCGGGACCACTTTTTGGGAAAACAGTTCAACATTCTCTGGTAAAGCCTAATGTTTGCATTTCCTGCAGCCCAGAAATTCCATTCTTAGGTGTAAACACACCCACGGGGAAACAAATGCTCCAGGAGAAAAGTAGGGAATACTTACGGCAAGATTAAATTTGGGGACCACCCAAATGTCCATTAGCAGAAAATTAAATAAGACAATTGAACTGGGTGTGGTGGCAAAGCTTGTAATCCCAGCACCCTGGTAGTCTGAGGCAGGTGGATCTTAAATTTGAGCGCAGCCTAGACAATTCAGCAATTTAGTAATATGGATAGCTGTTACATGATCTTTACTATATAAGATTTATGTATCATTGTCAAATAGTTTTTAAAAATTTAAAGATAAAGTGCCCTGAGCTAATTTTCACAGGGTTGTTGGAAAAAATTGCCAAGACAATGGATGTGACAGTGCTGTAAAGTACTAGTTGGTGTTATGACTCACCCAGCCTTTATTTGCAGACCTTTGAAAAGGTTCCTGCTTCTCTCATCTCCAGCTCTCTGCCCATTCCTAGTCTAGGACTTCGTGTACTCCTCAGCCTTCCCCACCCCATTCTTCCTCCTCAGTACAGTTGGACCCCCAAATCCTGTTTCTCTATGAAAACCTGCTCATCCCTGTCCCGGAGTGGGGATGGTTTGTCCTGCCTTGCATCTGAACTGAGCTTTCCAGGGACACCCTCCCCTCAGCATCTGCAGAGAGGGTGGGGGCTGCACACACACAGAGGACCTCCAAAGAGACCCTGAGGCTGCAGTTTGAGCTCTGTGCTCCTTTCCTTCTCTGACCTCCCTGTGCCCACTGGACTCTGGCTGAGCCAGGCAAGGGCACATGCAGGGGAGACTACATTGCTGTGGCAGAAGCTGTGGAAAGAGGAGGACAAGAGGGAGCTGAGAGAAGCCTTCATTCAGACAAAAATCACTGGATAATCTGAGGGACTCAATTTCCTACAGTGATTTAAATTCTAGGACACATCTAATCCCAGCATAAGCCCAGGATACAGTCCTTTCTGACTGTGACTGCCAAATCAATTCTTTCAGCTGCTCGTAGGGGCTTGGTCGTTCCCAATTCCAGACTCCAAGAAGCCCTTCAGACTGTGAGCTTTCATTCAACAACAAACCCTTGACGACCCCCTTCCTCTCTCTCCTGGGCTGCTGAGGAGAAATCCTGAACTGTGAGACACTGGGAGAGGAAGGGAAAGAGGGTTTGCCTAACCAACAGAGCATCTTCACAGCCTGACTCACCAGCGGTCACAAGCCCAGCGGGTGATGCAGGAGAGGAGATGGGGAAGAGACGCCATCCTAAGGGGCACACAGCTTCTGGGGCTGTGAAGTGCAGGAAGGGAGGGTGCACCACGAGAGACCAGAAAAGGTGTGTGGTGGGGTGGGAGTGAGGCAGGAGAGAGAAGCAAAGGAACAATGGGAAGAGGAACACTTAGGGAGAGTGTATGCCTAGATTCAAGATAATGTCTGGGTCTCCCACTGTGTTTCCAGCTTCCAGACTCACACCTCATTCTATTTCTTTTCTCTTCCATGTACACATCTCCTCCTCCTCAAGCTGTCCTTCATTTCCCCAAGGACAGGGCTGCTCTCCTCCCCTAGCGACCTTGATGTAGAGGTACAGCTTAATAGGGACTATGAAACAGCCCTACCCCCACTCTCCGTTCCTGCTCCCCGGAGTTACCAGGCGGTGGTCGCGCCGGGTTTGCCGTCTTAGCTGGAAACCGTCCCCGCCTCGCCGCACCCCGCCTTCAGTACCAGGGACAGCGATCCGGCTCCGGTCTCGCCCCCTACCCCCCTCCAGCGTCCATAATTTTTTTTTTCCGTCCGCCTGTCCTGCTGAATGAGGCAGGTGCTGGGGGCGAGGGTGGGACAGAGTGCAGCTAGGCTTCTCCCTCAGGCTGACCCTGAGCCTTGGGATACGACATCATTTCCCAGATGCCAATAAACAGGACTGCAGGAGGCAGGGGCTGCAGACTCCGGTAGTCTCTGGTCCGGAGAGGGCCCAGAGGGGTCCTGGGTCTCTGGCAAGGGAAATACATGGTCTCTTGAAATCTCTGATGTCGGCCTGCCCCTTCGAGCGCCCAGCCTGACAAGTCACGTTGGACCTGTGGCCGGGAATTCCCGGACTAGGTCGGGGGAGGTGACTCCTGCCCTACCCGGGACACCTGGGTGACAGCGGAGGGTGGGGAGGGCTTGGCATCCCGTCGCTGCCCGGGGTGAGGTCGTTGTCCCCTTTCCCTGCCGCCCCCAGTACCGGAAGTCGCTGTAGGGGTGGATGATCCAGGCCCCCGCCGACTTCACGCGCTCCTGCTCGATTTCCACTGCTTTGTGACTGCCGAACACCCGAAGCGAGAACTTGTTGACCGTGGGCTGCAGCAGCGTCCCGAGCGGCCTCCTCTTCGACTCGGGCGCGGACCCGGGTGTCGAACCCGAGGCCGGGGTGGTCGGCGCGGGAGCCGGGGGAGGCACCGCCTCCAGTCCAGGGGTCGTCCCGTCGCCGACCCCCGCGGCCGGCCGCTGCTCCGCCTCCATGACGCCTGCTGCCTATGCTCCCGGCCTCCCGGACCTCGCCGCGGCCATCTGGGCCCCGACCCTGACGCTGGGAGCCGGCGCGGCCCGAGGCTGGGGAGCCTCGCCTCGCAGGCTGGAGCTGCGGGCGCGCGGGGCGGAGGGGGTGTGTGCGACAGACCGGCAGCTGGCGGCGGGCGGCGCGCGACACTGCGCCCCCTGGCGGGGGCGCGCGCGGGCTGGGGAGGGCGGGGGGGCGCGCAGGGGACTCCGAGGTGGGTGTGGCCTCGGGGGCTGGGCCCAGATTAGGGGAAGGAGAGGGAACGGGAGGGCCAGGGGGCGCAGCGGGGCCCGGGGAAGGCGTGTCGAGAGCATTGACAGCCGGGAGGTGGGGCCGTGTGCAAGTGGCGGGAAAACTGACCTGGGCTGTGCAGCTGCGGGGAGGGTGAGGGGGTGGGGACCCACGGTCTTCTGTCCCGATTCCGTCTCCTCTGCACTGTCCCAGGCATTTTCACCCCTCCTAAGCCCCGTGCCGCTCCGGCTAGCACATTCCTATTGCATCCCTCCAGCCTTCACCGCAGGCAACGCTGCCCCCCAGCGAGGGGACGCTGAACACACAAAATCGAGTTAGAAAAGCCCGAGGTGGGGTGGGAGAAGGCCCAGTCTTATGGCCCTGTTTGTCTGTGCCTGAGGACAAACCAGGAACAGACGATTAGGGTGCTATGGGATGTTAAATGCTAGACATTCACAAATATGCCAGATTCCTCTCTTCCTCTCCGTTTCTTACTGCCACTGCCCTGTTTCAAGCCCGCAGCATATTTTTCCCATCTAAATTATTTCAGAAACCCCTGAAAGTCTTCAACCTTCCTCAGCCCCCATTTTTTTAAGGTACTGGAATGGAACCAAAGGTGCTGTACCACTGAACCACATCCCTGGGCCTTTTATATTTTATTTTGAGGCAGGGTCTCAATAATTTGCTTAGACTGGTCTCAAATTTGAGATCCTCCTGTCTCAGCATCTCAAATGCTGGGAGTATAAACTTGCATCATTGCACGAGTCTCAACTCTTGTTTTTTTTTTGTTTTTTTTTAACAGTCTGTCAGTTTCCTCTCTAAAATCCAAACGTACCTAATTCTGCTTCCGGTCTGACACTGACATCCTTGCTGAAGTTACACTAAGTTGTTCACTGCTTTAGGGTCCTCTTCAGGAGTTACCACCAGTGCAGAAGACGAAACCAAAGTCAAGAACTACAAGACTGGCCCTTTTTCCGGGCATGGTGGCGCATGTCTGTAATCCCAGCACTGCGGAGGCTGAGGCAGGAGGATTGCCTCGAGTTCGAGGCCAGTCTGGGCTACGTAGTAAGTTGAAGTACAGCCTGAACTACATAGTGAGACCCTGTCTCAAAAAACAAACACACAAACAAAAGACTGACCGTTTTGACGGCTGCCTCCCCAACTAGAAGCAGACCAGGCACTGCTGGTAGAATTTCAGGGACTGTCACCATTGCCAGAAGGCAGTGACCACAAAAAGGAGTGATGTGTCTATGTGCTAGTGGTACCAGGATGTGTACAAGTTCTTCTGCCCCATGTCCTGGGTTTCAGCCTGGGATGAGCGCCCTGAACTGGTTCCACCCTGCTTTTCCTCTTTCCTTTTCCTCAGTGGTAAAGAAGGACCTGGGTACACAGTGGTCCTTACCCTGGAACCCTGAATCATAACTAATAATAAAAACTCAACAGGAAAACGATCCAAATGTAGCTGTTCTCCATAAAATCATATTTAAACTCCAAGAAAAAACAAAACAAAACAAAACACTAAGCCAGGTGTGGTGGTGCACACCTGTGATCCCAGCACTTAGGAGGTTGAGGCAGGAAGATTGCCATGAGTTCAAGGCCAGCCTGGGCTACATAGTGAGTTCAAGGTCAGTTTGAACTACATAGTAAGACCCTGTCTCAAACAAACAAACAAAGAAATTTAAACTCCTTACTATGACAAATTGAGGCACAGCAAAAATTGGACCTCGTTTCAATAACCTATCTGCTGACAACCCCTCTTTGGAAAGCTAGGAGTACATGATGCCGAGATGCCTTGTTCTGCCTTGTTTCCAGGCCTTCACAAATACTGTATTTTCTCTATTCAGCATTCTCCAATTCACTCTCCCACAACTGTCTCAGATCTCATCCCCTCTAGGAAACCTAGAAATACAGTTCCAACTATTCCTTCCCCAGGTAGAGTCTAGTCTAGAGCTTTCTTTCTTTCTCTCTGTTTTTTGGGGTTGTTTTTGGGGGTTTTTTTGGGTTTTTTTGTTTGTTTGTTTGTTTTGAGACAGGGTCTTGCTACGTAGCCCAGGCTGGCCTCAAACTTGCAGTTATCTTCCTGCCTCAACCTCCAGAGTGCTGGGATTACAAGCATGTGCCACCATTCCTGGCTAGTCTAGTGTTTTTTTTTGTTTGTTTGTTTTGGCTCTCTGAGACAGGGTCTTGCTATACAATTCAGGCAGTGGCCTTGCTATGCAGTGGTCTTGCCATACAGTGGCCTTGAAGGACTCACGTAGCCCAGGCGGCTGGCCTTGAACCTGCTGCAATCCTTCTGCTTTAGCCTCCCAAGTGCTGGGATTATGGGTGTGTGGCACCACGCCTGGCCCTAAGAGAATAGGGTAGATATATCACTTCTTTTTTGGGGAGGGCTTGCTGAGGATCCAATTCATCTAGCCCTTTTTTTTTTTTTTTTCCTTGAGACAGGGTCTTGTTGTATAGTTCGGACTGGCCTTGAACTCTCTATGTAGCTAAGGCTGGCCTTGAGCTTATGGTGATCCTCCTGTATCAGGCTCCTGAGTGCTGGGATTACAGCTGTGTGCCAAAGACCTGGCCCTGGCTTGTCTAGCTCTTTCTTTCTTTTCTTTTTTTTCTTTCTTTCTTTCTTTTTTTTTTTTTTTTTTTTTTTTTTTTTTTTTTTTAACAGACCTATCTTTCTTTCATTAGGTCTGGAGGCTCTGGAGAAGAGGAAGCTTGTGCCTGGTACAATGCAGGATGCACAGTGGACACTAAGTAAAACCTTGTTGATTGCATAGATGACCTGGGAAAATATTCATGGAGGAGGAAGTGAACATTCTACTTCTGGGCAAGTGCCTTAGTGGCCATCCTTTTCTACATTAGGGACCTTCTCTAAACTACTTCTGTTTAAATGATCTAACCTACATTTGAGTATCTTCCATTCACCTCTACTAATATTCTCTGACTTTAACACAGTTATCTTCAGGTTATTTTGTTTCTCTTCTAGTTTCCCTTTGTTATCTTCAGGTTATTTTGTTTCTTTTCCAATTTGCCTTCCCCCCTCCCTCATTTTTGCCCTGGTACTGAAGAACAAACCCACGGCCTTCACACTGGGCTACATACATCCCTAGCCCTTTTAAATTTATTTTAATTTTTTCAGGGGGTGTTGAGGATTGAACCCGGGACCTTGAGCTAGCTAGGTAAGCACTCTACCACTTGAGCTGGATCCCAAGCCCTATTTAATGGGTTTGGTTTTTTTTTTTTTGGGTGCTGGGGATCAAACTCAGAGCCTTGTGTCTGCAAGGCAAGCACTCTATCCACTGAGCTAAATCCCCAACTGGGTTTGGTTTTTTGGTATGTTGTTTTGTTTTGTTTTGTGCCAGGGATCGAACTCAGGGCCTTGTACTTTCTAGGCAAGCACTTTAACCGCTGAGCTGAATCCCCAGCCCGATTTGGTAGTTTTTTTGAGAGAGGGTCTCATTATGTATTCAAGGCTGGCCTTGAACTCACTATATAGCCCAGACTAGCCTTGAACTGAGGTAATCCTCCTCCTTCCTCAACCTCCTGAGTGCTAGAATAACGAGCGTGCGCCACCATGCCAGGACGACAGCTCAATTCTTTCTTTATATCTTCTCTCTCTCTGTCCAGTTTGCCTTAAAGTTTCGTTTTCTTTCCTTTTTTTTTTTTTTTTGGCTGGAGATCGAACTCGGGGCTTTGAGCTTGCTAGGCAAGCGCTGTACCACTGAGCTAAATGCCCAGCTCCTGTTTGTTTTTGTTTTTTTTTTGTGGTGCCGGGGATCGAACTCAGGGCCTTGTGCTTACAAGGCAAGCACTCTAATCACTGAGCTAAATCCCCAGCCCCCTGTTCTTTTTTTTTAAAATTTAGTAAACGTATACTTATTACTCATCATGTAAAGTACACAGATTCAGTTCTCAAGTGATTCCCCTTGTTTCAGTACTCAGTCCTCTCCTGTCCTCCCCAGCCATGCATCCACCCCACACATGGATAACTTTCAGAAGCAAAGGTGGGAGCCTTTTCTTGCTGGGGTTAAGTAGTGAACTGTTTTAAGAAATGAGTATTTTCAGGCTACTGTGGAGAATCAGACCTCACCACCAAGCCTCCCCAGAGCTGAGCTTGACGAACAACGATACTTTGTAAGAGTCGTTTCTTTAAACCTCCAGATTAGCCACAGATGTTTGCATGAAAAGTACAAAAGTGAAGAAGGATGGTAAAGGACAGAAGGCGGGGCACCCGGAGTCCCTCCCTGCCCCACGAACTTCCGCACCCAGCACCACCCCGCTGGGCCGAGCCCACGCCCATGAACTACTGGGCACGTGGTGGCACGCGCGGCCCTGGGGGCGGAGCCCAGGGGCAGCTGGGAGGCAACGCAGGACGTACGTGCGTGCGTACGTGCTCGCTCACGGTGGCGGCGGCGGAGCGGAGAGGCCGGAGCCGGAGACGGAGCTGGGATCGGGCCCCGGGCGGGGGCGGTGCGAGCGGCGCCCAGCGGATCCTGGGGGCGGGGACGGAGCCGGGGCGGGCGGGACTGGAGCGGAGCCCGGGAACGGGGCGGGAGGGCCCAGGGTCCCGGGTTGGGGCGGGTGGAGCCGCACTTCGTCGCCGCGGGGGTGCCGGGACTCCGGCCGCAGTGCCGCCGCCATCACGGACTTCCTGTGGGACAAGCGCACGGGCCTCGCCGCCAGAACGGTGAGCGCGCGGGCTGGGGAGCGCGGGGTCGCGCGGGAAGATGGCGACCGCGGGCGGGCGGCGACGGGATTGGGGGCAAGGGACGGGTCGAGGTTGGAGGAGAGGAGGAGTGGGGAGGTGAGGGGAAGGAGGTCGGCCTGACTAGGAGGTACCCAGGAAGACCTACCTAGGAAACTTGGGAGGAAACAGGAGGGGGAAGGGCGGTAGTATAGGGATAGCAGTGCTTCCGGAGATGCAGAAGAGCAGAATATTATCGAAGTTGGTCTGGGGGTCCAGTCCAGGCTAAAGAAGTGTCACTTGGAGCATAGCGAGTCTGATTCCAGGAGTTAGTTCTGAATTACGTGGGTAAGAAAGGGGAAGAAAAGGTTCCCAAAATGTAGGCAGGTGGCTTAGAGGTGCTTTGTGGGGAAAGGCCTTTGAGAGACTTTGATGGCAGTATGTACAAGGTGAGATGGCACTTATGTGGCTGTGCTAATCAAGGTTGTATTACCTGGGAGAGCCTTGCACTTCCATCTTCTTGATTTCCTGCCAGGCCCGTTAGGCCAAGAATGCATCAAATATCACCTTCCTCATAGCCTGGAATGGCAGCCAGATGTTGGAGTTGTTAAACTTTGTACACTGCCGGTCCTCCAAATCGCTACTAAGACTTCTGTCCCAAGCTTTTTTTTTTTTTTTTCATTTCGCCCTCTCATCTCTTCCTCGGTTGTGACAATGATATCTCTCTGATAGATTTTTTTTATTCCTTGAAGGAAAAAGGCATTTGTAAACTGTACCATTCCAGTTCTCTTTAGTAAAAGAGACCAGTGTTTGGTCAAGTAATGCTGATATTAACTAAAAATTAGTTTTTCTCTACTTCCTAAGCATAAAACAGGAGGGGCCAGATAGACAAGTATAGTTTTGACCCACTATATCAAAACTTCTCAGGAGAGCTAAGCAGAGTTGTAGAGCAGTTAGTTGCTTAGCATGTTTGAGGTCCTGTGTTTGATTCCCCAGGGCTACAACAAAACTCAGGAGATTTGGCCAGAGATGTGAAAGCTGATTAAGGGGTCCAAGGGCCAGTTTACCTGCTATGTGTAGAATCCTAGGAACCTGGAGACCTGGCCTTGATACAGGTGTGGTCTAGTTGAGGAGATTAGATGTACTCATAACTGTAAACTAAAGCTTTATTCTGTTGACTTTGAGGAACTGGGGATGGCACTGATTGATACATAGTTTACAGTGCAACTGGGATGAACAATGTGGCATTCCCTATCAGCTATGTACTTTTGTATGTAAATAACCTATGGCTGAGACCTGAAGGTGTTTATGGAGCTATGTTTGAAGAAAATCAGGTAGAGCAGTTGAACTGAGGGATTTTTTTCAAAAGTTTCCAACCAAAATGAGTAGGTTACTGTATACTCCAAGGAGAAGGAATTGGGAACAGAAAGGAAGCCTGAGAAAGTTCTGTGTATTAAAAAGAGAAATAAGGGGCTGGGGATTTAGCTCAGTGGTTAGAGTGCTTGCCTTGCAAGCACAAGGCCCTGAGTTTGATCCCCACCAACCCCTATTTAAAAAAGAGAGAGAGAGAAATAAAAGAGCAGATAGCTCTTCTAGACACATGTCTATAATCCCAGTACTCAGGAGGCTGAAGCAGAAGGATCCTTTGCCTCAAGGCCAGCAGAAAGATCCCCAGTTCAAGGCCAGCCTAAATGGCTGGTCATGGTGGTGCAAACCTGTAATCCCAGCACTCAGGAGGCTGAGGCAGTAGGATTGCCATGAGTTTGAGGCCAGCATGGGCTACATCCTTTGAGACCAGCCTGAACTACATAGTGAAACTCTAGTCTCAAACCTGCCCCAAAAGAAAAAACTGAACTACTTAGTGAGACCTTGTCTCAAAAAACAAAATAAAATTTGAAAAAGAGCAGAAAGCATCTTAGTATCATTGGAGCAACGAGTGCTTTGAGAAGACTTCTGAAAACTGAGCTTTTCCTATCATTTCCTATTTTCCTTCCTTCCAGATGCCTCATCCCCGAAGGTACCATTCCTCAGAGCGAGGCAGCCGAGGGAGTTACCATGAACATTATCGGAGCCGAAAGCATAAGCGGCGAAGAAGTCGCTCCTGGTCTAGTAGCAGTGACCGGACACGGCGGCGCCGGCGAGAAGACAGCTACCATGTTCGTTCCAGGAGGTGAGGCCTCAAGAAGAGAAATTGACTCTGGATGTTAAGGTCATGCATTTGTGCAACAAATACTTATTGGATACACACTAAGAGCATTGTACTGAGCTGCTGGTTCAGGGCGATTTTGTGGATGGGTGACAAGGGTAAGAGTATAGTTCAGTGAGTGGTAGGTGTTTTGCTTAGCATGTGTAAGCCTCTGGGTTCAGTCCCCCTCACTGGGGAAAGAAAAAGGATAGAACAATGAGCCATTTTTCCTTCAGTGTTGTAGAGTAGCTATGTGCTTAGTGAGGGGCTAAGGACATACCTGGTGGGTTTGTTTGGAGTGGAGCAGGAGCAGGATGTGAGTGGAGGGAAAACTTTTTTTTTTTTTTTTTTTTTGGTGTTGGGGATCAAACTCAGGGCCTTGTGCTTACAAGGCAAGCACTCTAACCACTGAGCCAAATCCCCAGCCCCAGGAAAACTTTTTTTAAAGTTTTTATTAGTTCACTTTTGCTGTACATAATGATTACATTCATGGTAGAGAATTGGTATATGTACATAATACATCTTAATCCTTTTTATTTCCCTTTTCCTCCATCTCTTGGTCCCCTTCCCACTTGCAAAAGGTGTATTTTGAGACAGGGTCTTGCTTCATAGACCTTTAAACTCACTCATAATTCTCCTCCCTCAGGCTCGTGAGTGCTGGGATTACAGGTGTGCAATACCACACCTGGCTTGGTTCGCATGGTTTTAATAATTTAGTGGCATGTTGAGTGGGAGGGATGGTTTGGAGGCTAGATTTCAGTCAGGACTGCTGGAGAATGAACTGGTTCTTTAGTCGGTTATATCACTAGAGAGAAGGAGGTGGCCCCAGGAGTGGTTTTAGAGGTGCCTTTTTGGAGGTTTGGGCAACACAAAGGTGTGAGGAATCCTCTGTACTTCTTCGCCTTACTTCTCTGGTCTTTGGTCTTCTCAGAGTGACTGGAGTATCTGAGAGCAGTTTTTCTAGCATTGCTATGCCCTGAGGCACGTCCTTGTTGCGTGGTATGTCAGGGAACGTTGCCTGAAAGGATGGACCTGATGGGTGTTTGTTGTCCAACAGCAGCTATGATGACCATTCATCCGACCGGAGGGTGTATGACCGGAGATACTGTGGCAGCTACAGGCGCAATGACTACAGCCGGGATCGGGCTGAGGCCTACTATGACACAGACTACCGACATTCCTACGAGTATCACCGGGAAAACAGTAGTTACCGCAGCCAGCGCAGCAGCCGGAGGAAGCACAGACGGCGGAGGAGGCGTAGCCGGACGTTCAGCCGCTCCTCTTCGGTGAGTGCCAGCTCAGGCCCTTCTTCTCCCCACTCTTCTAGCCCCTGGCACCCTGGTAAGTGAGAAGTATCCTTGTTCTAAGCTGAGCCTTGGGGCATGAACGTGGAGGTGGGCAAGGAGTCTGCCCATGCTTTTGGAAGCTCTCCTACTCTTGAAGGGCCTGGGAACCTGCTTTGGAGATGGATAGGCATGGAGACTTTGTGACCGCCAGTGCCCTACCTGGCATGCTGGGCATATTGTATTGGAAGCAGCTTCTCTGCTCCAGAGGTCTCCACTTGCTGATGGGGACAGTGCTTGTAAATGGTGTTTTTCTTCCAAGCCCTGGGCTCTGTGCCCCCTCAACAGGCGAGCTTGGGTGGGGGAAAGGGGAGACTTGTGCCCATCCAGAGGGCATTGTGAAGAGCATGGGGTTGTGGGTGACAATGGCAACAACATCACTTCTCTGCTGTGCCCATACCTCTCCCTTGTTCCCATTTTGGGTTTGAGGACTTGGGATTATGCGCCGCTCTCTCTTCTCACACCAATCCGCCTTACTGCATCTGACGTGTTCCCTTCCACTGTCCCCCATCATCGTCTGTCCCCTTGGCTGGGCGCCTGTGACCGGTGGCCCCTCCACCACCCACCCCGCATCCCTCCGGCCCCCGCTCCGACACCTGGCTTGCTCCGATCCCCCCCGCCCCCCGACAGCAGCACAGCAGCCGGAGAGCCAAGAGTGTAGAGGACGACGCTGAGGGCCACCTCATCTACCACGTCGGGGACTGGCTACAAGAGCGATGTACAAGCCAAATCGTAACAATCCTATAGCCTGTAATGGTCCCATAGCCATCCTAACGTCCCGAGCCAACCCAAGTCACAGCCTCTTTTGCCTTTTCTCAGTGGTGTTGCTCATCTGGGTGGTTTGAGTTGCTGTTGAGAATTGACCTTTGTTGGCCACTCCCAGCTCTCATGGCCCCTGGGTTAAGGTGGTGGGAATCATGCAGGGGTTTCGTCCCCTGTGACCATCTATATCTGTTCCCCTTCCTTCATCTCCTAACCCCATATGTGATACACACTTTTTTCTTCCAATTCAGCTCATTCCCTCTCTTTTCTCCCTCCCTCTCCCCTGCCCCCCTGTCTTTCATTACAGATGAAATTGTTAGCACCTTAGGAGAGGGGACCTTTGGCCGAGTTGTACAGTGTGTCGACCATCGCAGGTAACCAGCAGCCCCCTTCCAATTCCATACCTGCTAAGCATAAAAAGATGGTGGGAGTTAGCTGGGACTTTTTTGCTAATCAACCAAAGGCAGGATTTCTTAGTGCACATAGCCTCATTTATGGGGAATGTTCTTGAGAACACAGTGAAAACCTCCTATGCTCCTTTGCAAACCTACAGGGGTGGGGCTCGAGTTGCCTTGAAGATTATTAAAAATGTGGAAAAGTACAAGGAAGCAGCCCGACTTGAAATTAACGTGCTGGAGAAAATCAATGAGAAGGACCCTGACAACAAGAAGTAAGCAAGCAAAGGAATGTGCGGAGGCTGAGCCCCTCCACCTTGCACAGGGAACACTCCATTCTGGGCCTAGGCAGGCAGGGCAGTCTTAATCTTCTCATCCATTCATCTTTTGTTCATCATCTTAGAGTAGTGCAACGTGAGCAACGTGAGGATAGGCAGGGAGGGCCCATGAGAGTCTCTAATTCATTCCTCTTGTTTTCAGGACAGTTAATTGTTCTGCATTTTAGCCCCAGCTCAGGCCAAGTTTCTGTTGAGATATACTCTGGAAATGTTTCTGGGACTCAGCATTGTATCTTTATCAAAAAATGAATTATTCTTGGGCTGGGGATGTAGGTCAGTGGTAGAACTTGGCCTAGTGTGCATGAGGTCCTGGGTTCAATCTCCACTACTGAAGAAAACGACATTTAACCTAGGACTGTGCTATGCTGATGATGCCACATTCATACATTAATGTCTTCACGTACATTCACAGGGTAGAAATAGAATGACAGCATTAAGGATGTAAAAGGGCAATAGGCATAAACATGGGCAAAATAGTGGCTGATGGTGAGTGACTTTCAGGGGATGGGGTTGGGGGTCTAGACGTGACCATTTGATAATTCAGGGTCCATACTGCTTGGAGCTTGGCAATCAGCAGCACTTCAGCAAGTGTACAGGAAAATGTGTGGAAGGTTGACAGGTAGTACCTCTTCTTGGGACTGCCTGAAAAGCTATTCTCTAACTGAACTGAGTTTTGTTAGTAATATTAGCTGGCATGTTTTTATGCAAGTATATGGAATCAACAACTATACAGTCCCTCCTTTTGGAGGGGTGGTGGGCAGATGGGAGCTCATCAGACGTCCCCTTCCCTCCATCTCTTTTCCCAGCCTCTGTGTCCAGATGTTTGACTGGTTTGACTACCATGGCCACATGTGTATCTCCTTTGAGCTTCTGGGCCTTAGCACCTTCGATTTCCTCAAAGACAACAACTACCTGCCCTACCCCATCCACCAAGTGCGCCACATGGCCTTCCAGCTGTGCCAGGCCGTCAAGTGTGAGTAGGGTGGGCCGAGGTGGACTCTGGGGCAGCCCCTCCCTCCATTGGACCTCTTCTATCCCAGTTGTGCACTGGTCAAGCCCCTAAACTGTCAACTCAGGATTACTCATCTATGCAACTCCTCCTTTGACTTTGACAACATTTAAGAATATGGCCATACCACCCTGAATGCAACCAATTCTCATCTGGCTTGGCTCCTTAATGAAGGCCTTCACAATCACTGATTGCTCTTAATCCACACGAAGGCTAGAGGGAGCTGAGAGAGAAAGCCTTTGAAACCAAAGGACTTAATTTTTCCTCTTCCTCCTCCTCTCCTTACATTGGGAAAATGTTAGCAAACACAAACAGACAGAAAAATACTCCATTGGCTAAAGCTTACATTTGTCTGAGATGAGATGCTCTCTATCCACAGCAAGGCAGGTGGGAACATGGAGTAGTTCAGCTAAGAGGCCAGGTAGAAAATGAAACAAATTCATAGTTCCTCAGAGTCTTCCCAGCCATAATTTGACAGAACTGAGTCTGCAGAATGTCAGATACACAGGTGTGCCAGAGTCAGTACAAGTTACCACCTATAGCACACATTTGTATCAGTTGAGATACATATGTATCGCACATTAGTTAAGAACAGGGCTTAGGGGCTGGGGATTTAGCTCAGTGATTAGAGTGCTTGCCTTGTAAGCACAAGGGCCTGAGTTCGATCCCCGGTACCACCAAAAAAAAAAAAAAAGAACAGGGCTTAGACCAGGCATTTCATTTAGTTGTAGAGCAGAAAGCAGCCCTAGTGATTGGGGACCTGCGCTGCACCAGCTTGCATTTGGGCACTTAGCTTGGGGTGAGCTGGTGCCAGTTAGGTCTGGCCATTTGGATGAAGCCTGACCTGGCGTTCTCCCCTGCAGTCCTCCATGATAACAAGTTGACACATACGGACCTCAAGCCTGAAAATATTCTGTTTGTGAATTCAGACTATGAGCTCACCTATAACCTGGAGAAGGTAAGATGGACAGATCTGCCCCTTGGCCATGCTGGGCCATTTGCTTTTCTGCTCTTTCTGTTTTCTATTATGCCTCTTCAGCATTTTCTCTGCCTGGCTCCAACTGGGTAACACCAGTGTACTGCAATAGGTTGAAAGGGAGAGATTTAAGAAGACTTGAACTGGAAGAGGACTTAAAGGATTTCCAGAGGTTGGGGATTTAGCTCAGTAGTTAGAGTGCTTGCTTTGCAAGTACAAGGACCTGAGTTCAATTGCCCAGTACCCCCCCAAAAAAAAGATTTCCATTGTCATTTAGTCATAAACACAATTACTTTATTAAGTGTATTTATAATAAACACAATGGAGCTGGGAATTTAGCTTAGTGGCCAGAGTGCTTGCCTAGCAAGCCCAAGGCCCTGAGTTCAATCCCCAGGATCACCACAAAAAAAAAAAAAAGAACAACAAAAAAAATAAACACAATATTTTTGTTTTGGTTTTGGTGGGGTTTTTTTTGGTGATGGGGATCAAACTCAGGGCTTTGTACTTGCAAAGCAAGGACTCTAACCACTAAGCTAAATCTCCAGCTCACAATGTATTTTTTTTTTTTTTAAAGATTTCCAATAGAGCAAAACTGGAGATAATGGAGATCACAGAGCTAAAAATGCTTTCTAAAGGTGGGGGAGGAGAGGGCTGGCTCAGTGGTTAGAGTGCTTGCCTAGCAAGCCCAAGGCCCCGAGTTCGATCCCCAGCACCAAAAAAAAAAAAACCAAAAAACTTTCCATCTATAGCTCTTAGACTTTGATACATGTTATATATTTTCAGAAAAATAGTATACCAGCCACTAAAGTATAGTCTTCCAATGTTTATAGACTTGCAATCTGTTCCATAATCATCATGCACTGTTAAAAATACTGTTGTAAGCCAGGAGATTTTCCAGAGGGAGGGACCAGGCGAGAGCAGGCTTGTATTTTTTTAATGTGGGATTGAACCCAGGGCCTCTGCACTGAGCTACATCCCCAGCCCTTTATATTTTGGGAAACAGGGTCTAAATTGCTCAGGTTGGGATTACAGGCAGGCAGTACCACACCTGGGTCAGATGCTTTTCTTTTTTTTTGGTACTGGGGATCGAACTCAGGGCCTTGTGCTTGGTAGGCAAGCACTTTAACCACTGAGTTAAATCCCCAGTCCTGGGTCAAATGCTTTTTTAAGGCTCTGAAGCGCTGTGGAGAATAGTGGTAGAATCTTGGTTATTAGTGCAGAGATTCATCACTTCCTGCTTTGCTCCTAGAAGCGAGATGAGCGCAGTGTAAAGAGTACAGCTGTGCGGGTGGTAGATTTTGGCAGTGCTACCTTTGACCATGAGCATCATAGTACCATTGTCTCCACTCGCCACTACCGAGCACCGGAGGTCATCCTTGGTAAGGAAGGGCAGGCTATCTAAGTATGTGAAGTAATGTGGTAAGCGTGGGGCCTTCTAAACCTTACGATACCTGTTCCTCCCATTCCCACCCAGAGCTGGGCTGGTCACAGCCTTGTGATGTGTGGAGTATAGGCTGCATCATCTTTGAGTACTATGTTGGCTTCACTCTCTTCCAGGTAAGTGGGGAGGGGTCTTGACCATCTGGCATTGTGCCTAGTTTCCTTGAGGTCTGCTGGGGACCTGCCTGCTCATTCGCCCACATACCCATCTGGTAGCTGGTCCCCCATATCCCTTCTCAGTCTCATGCTCAGCTTGGTCTTTGTTTTCCAGACTCATGACAACAGAGAGCATCTAGCCATGATGGAAAGGATCCTGGGTCCCATCCCTTCTCGGATGATTAGAAAGACTAGGTAAACCTTGAGTGAGAGGGGTTTAAACCTTTTCCTTTTCTCGCCAAAATACTGGTGTTTCACATCATCATCTTTTTTTCTTTGATACCTCCCCTAGTTATGTCTCATGTGGGGAAATAAGGGAAGTGTCTTTTTTGTGTGTGTGCTGGGGATCAAACTCAGGGCCTTGTGCTTGCAGGGCAAGCACTCTAACCACTGAGCTAAATCCCCAGCCTGGGAAGTGTCTTTTTAACAAGGGGAGCCTTCTGATTCCTCAACCTGCCCTTCTCCTCTAGAAAGCAGAAATATTTTTACCGGGGTCGCCTGGATTGGGATGAGAACACATCAGCTGGGCGTTATGTTCGTGAGAACTGCAAACCACTTCGGGTGAGCCAGGCGGGGACAAATACTGCCTAACACCCAGAGGTCACTTCTTTCTTAAGGTGGTTTGCCTCTGGAATGCACTCAAGCAGAGGGCTAAGAATGGAGGGGAGGAAAACTGAAGAATGACATCTTTGGTCAGTAAAAGATAGATAAGAGGGAGTTGTGGGGTTGGGGATTTAGCTTGGTGGTAGACTGCTTGCCTCGCAAGTACCAAGGCCCTGAATTCGATCCATAGCACTGCCCCCCCCAAAAAAAAGAGTAAGTGGTTTGTGCAGGTGAAGAGGTTAAACAGCCAAACTTGACAACCAGAGTGAGTGTCCTGGATTTTTTAGATTAGACAGAAAAGAATAAATTATCATTTGAAGAACTTACATTTTATTGAGCTATGCAAGATTCATGAAGTTGACAAGGATATACAAGTACAAAAATCTTTTGAAGGGCATGAAGGAATAATTGTGCTAGTGGGAAGGTGGCTTGAGCTGTAATATCAGAAATGTTGGGCTAGGCTTAGTGACACACACCTGTAATCCCAGCACTCTGGGAGGCAGAGGCCAGAAGATTGTAAGTTGGAGCCCAGCCTGGGGGACTTAGTGACTTAATGAGACCCTATCTCAAAATAAAAAGGGTTGGAGATGTATCTCAGTGCTGAAGGCCCTAGATTCAGTCCTCAGTACCAATAGAAGAAAAACATTGGTCATGGTTTGGTTGTGGTAAGGTAGCAGTCAGGTTACAAGTAGAGCTTTGAAGAAGAAAGTTTCTGAGTCTCCTCCTTCACTTCTTTCCTGCCTTCCTCCACCAGCGATATTTGACCTCGGAGGCAGAGGAACACCACCAGCTCTTCGATCTGATTGAAAGCATGCTAGAATATGAACCTGCTAAGCGGCTGACCTTGGGCGAAGCCCTTCAGCATCCTTTCTTTGCCCGTCTTCGGGCTGAGCCACCCAACACCAAGTTGTGGGACTCCAGTCGGGATATCAGTCGGTGACGATCAGGCCCTGGGCCCCTCTGCAGCTCTTACAGCAGTGGGTGTCCAGTCCAGGACACTGGTGCTTTTTTATACAAGATAACATAGTCGGAGCTTATGCCCTCTGGCTCCCTATACACATGTGAATATGTGAAATAGTGTAAATATGCCAGAACTTGTACCTATCACTTCAGTCCCTGCCTTGTACATAATGCTGTTTATCCACACCTACCTGCCCCTTGCCTGCCCCTCACGTGGAGTTAGATGGGGGCGGAGTGAGGTAACCAGGTGGCATCTACCCCATGTTTTATAAGGAATTTTGTACAGTCTTTGTGAAATAAATGACGTGCTTCATCTGACTTTCCCCTCCCAAGGAGTTTGAGGTTTGGGGATGCTGGCGGGGGAGGGGGGTGGTGCGTGTGTGTGAGATAATTGACAGCCTCTCAGAGTATGGGTATGAAGAGTTTATCTTACCGTCCAAGATTTTGGCCGTAGCCAAGCCACCAGAGTATCTGTCTGATTGGCAGCAGAGGGCCGAAGAACGTTTCTTTCCGATTAAAATGGGGACAAGTTAGAAAGTGGTGGCTGGGGATTTAGCTCAGTGAGTAGAGTGCTTGCCTTGTAAGCACAAGGGCCTGAGTTCGATCCCCGGCACCACCAAAAAAAAAAAAAAAGAAAGAAAGTGGCAGTTCTCCGATCTGGAATAAGGGTTGGGAGAGGTCTGACTGTAGCCATTAGGTTGTTCACTCTCGTGGATAGAATCAGAAATTTAGAAAACTTGCTCGAGTTAGGCGCCTGGGAATTCGCCGCGACCAAGAAGAACAGAAGAACGTTTCCGTCGTACGTCTCGGGAGACGGAAGGTCGGAGCTGTGCCGCAAGACCGCCTGGGAAATGCAGTTCGTTGGTGGAGGGAAGTCACGTGGGGAAGGGGCGGGGCTAGGCTGCGGGCGCAGAGTTAAAGGTGTCAACGTGAGGCACTTCCGGCTTTGCTTTTGGTCAAGGCGCAGGCGCAGCCCAGTGCTGCTGCGGAGATCTTTGAAGCTCTTCCGGTCGGTTCAGCCAATCAGTGCACACAGAGGAGCTTCGCTGACCGACAGGAACGGAGGGAGCTGAGGGCCACCGCTGCCGCCACTGCCGCGGCAGGGGCGTGGAGGGCAGGGGGCAGCAGCGCCCGCAGTTACAAACATGGCCCAGAACAGAGACGGCGGAAACCCGTTCGCCAATTCCGGCGAACTGGACAATCCCTTTCAGGTGATTTGCGCCGGCTTCTTTTGGCCAGTCGGGTTGATTCTTCCCGGTTCTGTAGGGTCGGGCTAACTTGTAGTCCCACTCGTAACATGTGATCCGTGGAAGCACCGCCACGTGGGGGTGATGGTGACTCCAGACCAGTGAGTAGTCTGGGACGACCGGCCCTGCCCTGTAAGAAACTGGTACTAATAGTGTGGGGTGATGGACTTGGGACAACGTCATGGCTCCGAAGGTGCAGTACTTGGAGCCACGGGCAGTTTAGGAGAGGTCCTGAGAAGTTCCCTGGAGGCACCGAGTGCCATCTGAGCCCCAGATCTCCGCCCTTAGGACCCAGCTGTGATCCAGCACCGGCCCAGCCCGCAGTATGCCACGCTTGATGTCTACAATCCTTTTGAGACCCGGGAGGTGAGCTACTGCAAAGCACTGGTCCAGGAAGGGCAGAGTATGCCAGAGGGCCCCGTTGATCTGGGCCCTGGGGACTTTGCTGGATGCAGAGGAAGAAGCACTGTGGTTTTAGCTCCCTGAGATATACCAGTCTGCCTAATCTTTTGAGCTGTGAAAGTCAGCTGGAAGGACCTAGAGCCTGGTAGGGCCTGAACCAAGCTGTCTGGAAATGCTCTTGAAGAGAGGCAAGACTGAGAAAAATGTAATTAGGTGTGCAATTAGAAGGCGGGGATAAGGAGAACTAGAGTGTCCTACTGGATAAAAAATGATGAGTTTAAGAAGTTAAGGGAGGGATTGGGGATTTAGCTCAAGTTGTAGAGTGCTTGTTTAGCAAGTACAAGGCCCTGAGTTCGATCCCCAGCAATTCCTCCCCCCCAAAAAAAAGTGAAGTAGGGGAGTGGGTGTGTACATCAGTACATACTTTGAGTACTTGCTAAAAAATTTAATGTGACAGGTGTGCAAGGAGGGATGCTGCAGGTCACGAAAAAGTTCTTCAGCATACATTGAACACAAGCATTAGCTTCCTAACAACTAGGAGAAGGGCTGCTGTCCTAGTTAATGAATTCTGGTTCTAAAGATTTTGAAGTAGGTTCCAGATTTCTGTTGTGAGTGACTAGATGATTTCCAAGGACTTTTCCTCAACAGCCGACACCAGCTTACGAGCCTCCTGCCCCTGCCCCTGCGCCCTTGCCTCCACCCTCAGCTCCCTCCTTACAGTCCTCACGGAAGCTTAGCCCCACAGAACCCAAGAACTATGGCTCCTACAGCACTCAGGTAAAGGGTGTATGAGCAGTTGGGGCCCAGGGAGAGGGGCAAGTCCTGGGCCCCAAGCCTTATACTTCTGCTGCTTATGCTGGGCAGGCCTCAGCTGCTGCAGCCACAGCCGAGCTGCTAAAGAAGCAGGAGGAACTCAACCGGAAGGCAGAGGAGTTGGACCGCAGGGAGCGAGAGCTGCAGCATGTTGCCCTGGGGGGCACAGCCAGTAAGTGGGTCCTGGTAGGATGAGCAGGAGCATCTGATGTTTTGGAAGGAGCAAATAAAGATCTTAGGAGCATAGGCTTTGCAAGTTATTTTATCTCTCTCTGGTGCTGGGGATTGAACCCAGGGCCTTGCATGTGCCAGTCAACACTCTGCCACTAAGTCACACCTCTAGCCCCTTGGGTACTTAACCTTAAGTGCCTAGATTCTCTGATTTGTAAAATGAGAATAACATTTGTATCTGTTTGATAGGATTATTGTGAGGCTTAAACAACACTGTATATGAGAAGTACTTGACATAATGTTTAGATATTGTAAATACTGTAATAGTAAATATTTGCTACTACCACTTTTTCATTTTTCTGTGGAGATCCACGATTGAGAGGACTTGAGGATGGAGGGAAGGGGAAGTGATTCCCCTGTTGGTCTCTGTCTCACTTCTTCGGTCTCTTCCTGTTCTGTGTGCCTTACAGCTCGACAGAACAATTGGCCCCCTCTACCTTCATTTTGCCCAGTCCAGCCTTGCTTTTTCCAAGATATCTCCATGGAGATCCCCCAAGAATTTCAGAAGACAGTATCCACCATGTACTACCTCTGGATGTGTGAGTAGCGAGAAG
>PVJO010009736.1:0-67790 GCA_004026905.1 Hystrix cristata | reverse complement strand
CCCTAGAGGGGTGAGCTCAGTCAGGCTCATTAGTATAGCTTGGACTCAGCTTCCTCTTCCATAAAATGAGGATTAACAACACTCACAGGAAGACTGCTGAGCAGAGACATGTCAATCATAATGATACTATGCATTTCACAGCCTCTGATTCATTTAGCCCTTTCAACAACCTGTGCAGAGGAGGGACCTGAGACTCAGAGCATGGAAATGACCTGCCCAGGGCACTGCTGACGAGATACAGAATATGGATCTGAGCAGGTGGCCCCAGAGCTCTACCTCTGTGCTACAGCAAAACAAGCAAATGCACATGCTCCCATGCATGTGCAAACCTACACACACATACCACACAGAAGCATGCACACAGATACATACATACCCACACACACCTACAGTACATATACACAATACACATACACATGCATGCACATGCATGCACACACACATGCATACATACCTCACTCCCACACTCACCCCCACACAAGTTTGGTATTCTGCTTTATTCACAGCTAGACCTCAGATCGACTGATCAGGGGTTAAAAAAAAGTCCAAATATGAAGAAAAGAAAACAGTTCTCCATGGCACCCTGGGCATTTCCCTCTCACATATAATCAGATAATTGAAGCATCCCCTCTCTGCTCTACCACCCTATGCCCCTTCGGGTATTTTCAAGCAGACAATCAGAAATTTTTTCATAAAATTTAATTCCTTATTATGATATTTAAGACCCTCTGATTGTCTGCTTATTTTTAAAAGTGAGATCAAAGAGCACTCATGTCGAGGTGAACACACAGGCACAAATTATTGTCCTCAACCTCCCCTGTTCTTTTGATAAATTTGACTTCTTCCCTCACTTGGTGGGAATCTGAAGAAACACTGCTGACACCATATAGGTTGCTGCTCTTTCAGAAATGGAGGAAAGAATACAGAAACAAGGGAGATTTTAATCAGGAAGAATAAATTCTCAGCGTTCAAGGGAATGACATAGAATTTCTAAAAATGCCATCAATTGTTTCAGACAGTCTATTTATTACTATGTGAATACCAAGTACTAAAACTAAAACCCTTTGGAGTCACGAAGTAAGATACATGATGACAATTACAGAAAGAGGATTGGGAAGTATGCTCCATTATTCTCTCCATTTGGATTCTGATGCCTTGCAGTTCCCTCTGGCAGGGAAAATGGGGAGAGAGGCCCAAGCTCCCAGATGGGCTCAGGGTCAGGAAGGAGGGCCAGACCACGGGTGTGAAGCTGCAACCCTGCACAGACAGAAACCACACGAGCCCTCCCACAGTGCACTGAGCTGGACCCTGCTCTGGAGGGGACACAGAGGTGCAGACTGAGGGAGCTTGCCTCTCCCTGTGTCTAGAGGAAACTTGGCACATAGTGGTTATGCAGTTAAGGTAGGTGCCCAAGGAAAGAGAAACACCAAGCAAAGATGGCCCTGGCGCTGCATGGAGCCAAGCCCAGCTCCTGCTCTGTAGGAGGACCCCTGCTTCACCTGCATCAGGGTGCTCGCAGGACCCCCAGGTCACGCGGAGGTGCAAGGTTCTTCCTCTGCCTGAGGGTGCTGAGTGGCATGTGTACCTGGGCAGTCAGGCTGGCCTGACCCAGGCAGGTAATAGGCCGGGTGTGACCTCATGTGGCTCCGAGGCTGAGAGAGCAAGGGATGGGGAAGTTCCTCCCCTTAGTTACATGTCTGAGCCATCACCTGGGCATAGTCCCACCTCACAGAGAAGAGGCCCAGTGCCAAGGCTGGAGAGCTGGGGAAACTGAGGCAGGAGAACCCAGCCAAGGCTTCTCTGATGCTTGATTCAGGAAGATGAAGCAGACACATTTCCCAAAGAATGAAACTCCTTGCACTCTGCCCGAATTTAGAAGTTGAGCACTTTGAACGGAAATGCTTGACAAGGCAGTCAAACTCCTCTGAAAGGTCTTTTCCACAGGCCAAGCCCCTCACCTTCTCTGATCCACTGCTGCCACCTTCTGCCTCTGTGGCCTTGCAGGCTCTCCGCGTGGAAGTTGCTCCCACCTGCATATGCAGGGGTCGCATACGCCTTACCAGCGTCCCAGCATCCCCAGACCTGGTGCGCTAAGACGATTTCAATAAAATTATGCTGAATGCAGAAAAGAATGGAAAGCTACCTGCATGTGCAGCTCACTGTGAAGTGGGATTTGAACTCACTTCCATCCTTAAACTATCTTCTGCCAGAAAGTGATCTTGGGAGAGGGAACACCCTGCCCTCGGCCTAGGAACTGAAGAGGAAAGGGGATGACTAATCGTTACTCAGGTTTAGGAAATGGTGTTAAAACTAATTACAGAAGCCAGATGCAATCTGACAGAGGTGAGTATTATCCAAGCTAGCATATGATTCAGATCACTTAATTACTTAATAAACCCCAGGTCTTATCTGAGATTTTCAAGCACTTTTTACACAGCATACCAATAAAACTGAGCTTTTTCTCTTTATATTCTTCTTTTTAAAGCAATTAAGTTGCTTCAAAAGAGAGATTTGAGGAAGAGGGAAATGAAAAGGCAGAAATCTCATCCCCAGAACTGGTTCTCAGGACCCCTGTAAGGGTGCTGCTCTTTCTGGGTACCTTGCCTGTGTCCTGGCTGTGCTATGCCTGGAACTGGAGCCAGCAGTGATGTCACACTCACAGGTCACTCTCACCAGATGACCCGGGAGGGAAAGATCAGGTCATTTGGTATCAATTTGAGTTGATAACATAAATAGGGCAGTTGACCCTGACAGTGCTGTAGACCGAGTTTCTCTTGGGCTGCAATAACTCTGTGACTTTGAATCCTAGAATAGGTGACACCTTGGTCAACTGGTGTCACCTTCCCAGGCTGAACTCTGCAGCAGACACCATCAGTCTGACCTGAACACTCGATGCCAGGAATCATCCTGGCTCACACAGCAGGCTGGCTGCACGACAGTTCTCCCTTCCTCCCTACTGTGCGACAATCATGCACAGAACCGAGGTCCCTGCTTTGCCCGAACAGTGACTGTACCACCCTCCTGGAGGCTGTCTGTCACTCTGGCAGGGCCTCTCAGGTGTGGTGTCATGTGAATGGTGCTTACTCTGGACCAGGCCACACGCAAGCATATTCGTGCCTTAGCGCACTTTCTGTGGGCACGGAGCACCTGTTCTCACCATCCCCTTTCGCCCCAGCATTCTTTAACCCTGAACGCTGGCTGGTGTTTCCCAGCACTGCGGCCATTTCTAGAAATCGTCTGAGACTAGCAATCTCATCTCCCTCCTACATGGACACAGAGACGTCTTCCCTGTGACACCTGGCCCTTCTCTACGTCATCCCTGGCTCTCTGTACTCAAGGACAGTCCCTGGGCATCTGGGGGCAGCCCCAGACCTTCCCCAGAGGGAGGGGAGTCAGGGTGAATTCTCACAGAAGACCGTATGTCACCCCACATCACCCCTCTGTCTGCCCTCAAGGCAGGTGTGGAAGCCCTGCTGCATCATGAGACCCCCCCCCAACCTGTGGTCCATCCCACTGCCTGGTGAGCAGGGCCAGCCCCAGGGATTTCTCCCCAAGATGGGAGGCCCAGGGAGGCAGGGAACTGTGGGCACTGGGTGACACTTCATTTTACAAAAACCAGAGAAGCAGTAATATGCTTTTGGTCAGTCTCTGTTTCCTGATGTCCTATATTTTCTGTTCTAATAAAGTTTTTTTTTTTTTTTTTTTTAAAGCAGCAAACTAGGAGCCAGGAGTGGTGGTGCACACCTGTTGTCCCAGCTACTAAGACTGAGGTGGGATGTTTCCTTAAACCCACGGGTTCAAGATCAGCCTGGGCAACATAGCGAGACTCTGCCTCAAAAACAGAGCAAAGCAAAAAAATCAAAGTACCATAGGTGAGATTCTGAAAATTTGGCAGGCCTTAAAGTGGATCCTTCCCTATAACCCCTTCCTTGGTCCTTTAGCTAGAAGAAACTAGGTTTGCTGTGCTGAATTCCGGAACAGTCTTCTGAGTCGTTGGTGGCCTTGGGGTGTAGCGTGTAGAATTATTAGTTCTCGATCATGGAACCATCCCCACCTAGCCTGCCAGTCCCTCAGAGGCTGGGACTGACTCTCACGCTCCCTGACAAGTGCACGGCCTCTGGCTCTTTGAAGAATCTCCTCAAACATTCATCAGACAAATGCCCCCTGATGCGATGCTGCAGGGACCCCAGGGAGAGAGGCTGTATATTCAGAGGCTGAACAGAGCAAAGCCCAGGTGGACCTCGAAAGCTCTCCAGTTCTCTCATCAGCCCAGAAAAGGGTCACTTGCATTTCTTGGAGCCCTTCTGACCCATTCTGGCCTCCACCCCTCATCACACCTCCCAGAGGCCAAGCCGAATGTTAAGCCGAAAGGTGACTCTCGAGCAGGGTGAGACCACATTGAAGAGGTCAGGTTGCGGCTGCAGCATGAGATGGATTCCCACCATGGAGAGATGCTAAACGGGACCGAGGTGGACTCCAGCTGTGCTTGTGGCACACATGACGATGCCTGGACATGCTGAGCATATGGCTCAGGGAAAGGACTCCATATTCACTGTGCACACAAGAAAGGGCTTGCTGGCCTTGACTGGTGAGATGCTTGCCTGGACTCGTCATTTCTGGCACAGACCATATTCAGGAGCAGGGGCTTCTGCAGAATGAGCTCACCCCAGAAGCTACTGCAGGAATGTGCGGGCTTTCTGAGACTATACTGGAGAATGTGTCTCCACCACCCAAATTCCAAGTCACAGGTCAGAGTGAAAAGCATCCATAAGATGTTTATTCTGTTCCTGTCTCAACTCAAAAACAAAGATCCAGATTCTAACCATGCCTAAGGATGGAGATGGGCCCATCTCAGGACTTACTATGGGTCCATCCTTGGGAAAGCATCCTGGCGTCCACTAATCCTATGTCCTCTGTAGTATGCAAAGCATCGGTCATGTGGTGATTACAGATGATTCCAATGGTGCTCATTAACCTGCCAACGCCTATCGTGCATCTATCACAAACCAGGGAGAAGGCACAGGGCACAGCAGAGGCCCAGCGACGATGCTCCAGACGGCATGAAAGGGCAGGACAGAGCTGGTGCAGCAGCACCCAGCTGGGTGGGAAGGGGTGCGGGCAGATGCACAGGTGTGCAGTGATGTGATTCTATTCTGTACGCCGCTGCAACAGCAAAGCTTGCACAGCATGTGTGCATGCTAGTTAGTAGGCTCCAAAGGGTATTAAATACTGCTGTGTAAGTAGCTCTTCCGTGGCCCATGCCCCCTGGAGAGGTGATATAATTAATACATATATGCTATTTCTGCTCTTGACCTCCAGGTACACATTGCTACCTAGATTTACCACAGGTGTCTCCAATTTAACCCACCCCAAAGGAGCGCTTGATCTTCTCTCTAGGACCTGCTCCTCCTATGATGGTCCAGATCTGGGAGACTGCAGCTCCATTTTTCTACTGTGCAGGACCACCAATGCCCGCTCCCCCCTCTTACAGCTCTCATCTGCTCAGCAAATTTCTCAACTCCACTTTCAGAAATAGACTGCTTTGCACACCTCCACAGCTGCTGCCCTGGTCTGAGTCACCTTCCTCTTCTACAGCACTGACTTCCTAACTGGCCTCCCCTTCTTTTGCTCTCTCCACTCCCACTTCAGTGTCTTCTAACCAAGCTGTCAGTAAGCCTATTAACATGCAAGTTCAGATCACTGGTCTCCTCTACTTCAAAGTTCCCACCAAATCCTTTCAATGGCTTACAAAGCCTACTATGATTCCATCTCTTGTCCCCCAGTGAATAACTCCATCCTATTCTGCAGACTTGCAGGCCCCTCACCTGTCCCACAAACAACCCAGGCATGCTCCTGCCTCAGGACCTTTGCACCTGCTGAACGCTTTGCTTGGAATGCTCCTTCCCGAGGTATCTGCATCTTCAAGCTTTGCTCAAGTATCTGTTCCTCTGGGCCTCCCCTTGCCACCCTGACATGCCCTTCTTACCTTTCCCTGCCGTATTTTTCTCCTTGCAGCCTCTCATCATCTAATGGACTATAATTTCTGGCTTGGTGATCTTGTTGAACAGCTACTGCATCCACTAGGATGTAACTTCAGTGTCTAGCTTGATCACTGCTCTGTCCCCAGTGCTTAGAACCTAGTCCTTGCCCAGCAAGTATTTGTTGAATGAAGGCTGAATTCTTGGAGGGGAGTTTCATTCTTTGAACAAACCAATGAATTCCACTTCCTAACACTGTATTTAAAATTTCTGTATCCCTATTCAAATTTGCCTGTAGTTCTTTTTAGCCTGTGTCATACTGCTCAATTTTTCTTCACTCTTGTTTTCCTCTAGCGATTTGGAAGGTTTGTATTTTGTTTTAAATTTTTTTGCTTCTATATCATACAAAGATTTTTTTTTTCATACTAAGATATTTGATTTCATATATCTCTGTCAGTGTTAAGAATCAAATAAAATCTATTAGCTCTTTATGCTCTGGTCGGGTAAAATAGGAATATTAGCAAGTTTTTACGCCTTCTCATTTTCATCCCTAAGCTCTGTGTTTCTGTGGAGGTAACACGGGATGGGAGAGCTAGCAGGACATCTACCACAGATTTCCAATGAAGCCGAGGAGGCTGTGTTTGAGCTACAACCATGGGAAGACCTGGGTAGGACAAGCACTTCCAGTGGAGAGGGCAGCAGATGCAAAGGCCCCATGGTGGGTCAGCCACACATGCTCAGGGAACCGAGGGTGGTCGGTACGATAGCAAAGAGGAAACAGAACACGGCAGAGAGGTGCTGGCAGGTTTGCAGACCATGCTAAGAGAAGAGGGTTTTTGCTCTCTCAACTATGAGAGGCCAGGTGAGCACAGTGGCACCTGCCTGCGATCCCAGCACTCCAGTAGCCTGAGGCAGAGGAATTGTGAGTTCGAGCCCAGCTTGGGCACCTTAGAGACTTAGTGACAACCTGTCTCAAAATAAAAAATCAAAAAGGGGCTGAGGATGTAGCTCAGTGTGAAGAAACTGGGTTCAATCCTTAGTACTGCAAAAGACAAAACAAGACAAAACAAAACTGCGGGAGGCCATGGTGGTTAACAGGGGTGCGTGGCTGCCTGCATTGTATATTATAGGCTCATCAGCTGCTGTAGCCACCACAGACAGAGACAGGGAAGCAGGGCAGGAGGAGGTAAGGGCGGCAGAGGCTGGACAGAGGCAGTGGGCAGACTGAGAGCTAGGCTGGAGGCAGATGATGGAGGAGAGAAGAGAAAAACTGAAGGCTGTCTTGGGTTTTATCTGAGCAAGAGGGCAGACAGCAGGCTATGTACCTTAATGGGGAAGCGGAAGAGGCTGCTTGGAGTTCTGTCCCAGAGGCCTGGAGCACAGGGCCCATGACAGCCACGTGCAGAAGCCAGTGAGGCTGCTGCAGAGCAGGGCTGGACTGCATGAGTGGGAGGGAGAGGTGACCTCTGGCCACCACCACCAGGTAGTGTTGAGTGGGGCTTGATGAGATCCCTGGGTGGGAAGGAAGACAAAGCAGGGGCCTGGGAGCATGCCTGGGGGAATGGGCAAGGGATCCACCCAGGAGGCAAACAAGGAGCAGCCTGTGGGGTGGACAGGGCCTGACAGGTGTGGCGTCCTTGCAACTGTGTGGGAGGCGCTTCGAGAAGGGGGCCCACTGCCTGGGGCTGCCGCATGCCAAACCCTGCTCTCAGCACCCGCCCTGTATCAAGTGATTGCATCCTGCTACAACTCTGCAACATGGACATTACTGCTCCATTTTGTAAATAAGACAAAGGTCCAGAAAGGCTGTAAGTGAGTTGCCCAGGGTACTAGGTGTTAGTAAGAGTTTCATTCCCAAGCCCCACAGCCCTAATTAACCACTGCACCACATGGCCACCAGAAAGTCTGCATCTGTTAGAGACCCAGACTTTGACTTTCACAATCTGCTGAGCATGGAGACAGCAACATCGGCTTAGGGGACATGCAAACTGTGGGGGACAATGACTAGCCCCAGTTTTGATGACATGGACGGGTGGGCCGAGTGTGAGCAGCAGATAGACACAGCCGGAAGTGGCTAGATGCAGAGTCGAGAGCAGTCCTGTCGCACGGCAGAGTTCAGTGGGAGAGGGATGTGGGAGAAGAGTCTGCAGCAGCACAGCCCTGGCCAAGTGGCCCCGTCCTTCCACCGCCCATGCTCTTAGCGCGGGGTAGGATACAGGGAAAGGTCGGTAGTCCACAGTGCCGAAGGGATGGGCTACCAGCCTCTGTGCACTGTCCTGTATGCAGCCAGCCTCCCGGGCAAGCAGCTGGAGCGGCTGCTACATGCTCAGGGACTCGGCACGGTAGGTGGGTTAGCAGTGAGTGCTGAGGATGCAGCTGGTGTGGGAAGTTGCCCCTCAATTTTTTAATGGTAGGCTGATACAATTTGGGGCTTTTAAAAGAAAAGATTGAGGAGCTTATACTTTTAAAATAAGTAAATTTCAATTTTATGCTTTTGCATTTTTAGTATTTGTTATAGTAACACTTTTTTTTATGAGTTATTTTTAAATCAGAAGTAAAGTCATTTTTTGAGAGCCAGAAGAATCCCTATAGATAACTTGATAATTTAAAGTCAGCTTCCTGCAAAAGGCAGGTCAATGTTCTTTTTTCTCCCTGGACACACGCGCGCGCGCGCGCGCACACACACACACACACACACACACACACACACCCTTGAAGCTGCATGTCACACGGAACTGGAAAAGAACCAGGGCAGGAGAAGAATCTTATATATTTGCGGGGAGATCAAGAAATAGTCACAGAAAAGGGCACAAAGAACAACAGAACAGTGAAAGCAAACTTTGGGGAAACTCTTTCACACAAAAGCAAGACTCTGGCATAGTCCATGGATTTTACTGTGAATCCACAGACCTCCATGGGAAGAGTTACTGATTTTTGTGGACAACTACAGGAAAAGTGTGAGAATTATTCTAGTTTTCTTCCAGGCTATTGGCCCATCACCTAGATTGTGCCTGACCCATAGAAGGCATTCAATAAAGATTGGTTAAATACATGATTGATTTTAACAAAGCACTTAGGAAAGGGTATGAGACTTACCAGAGAAATAAATGACCCAAAACCAAAATTGAGAAAATAATTCCATTTATCATGGCACCCAAAGGAATAAAATACTTAGGGAAGTGTTTAACCAAGGGAGTGAAAAACTTGCATACTAAAAACTACAAAAATCATTTCTGAACAAAGTTGAAAAAGAGCTAAATAAATGGAAAAGCATCCCATGTTCATGGATTAAAAGATTTAGTATTGTTAAGATGGCAGGATTCCCCAAACTGATCTACAGATCCGTCTACCAAAATTCCAACTACATTTTAAATAGAAGAAATATACAAACTTAGGCTAAGATTTATATGGGTTTGCAAGGGTTCCAGAATAGACAAAACAACCTTGAAAAAGAAGACAAGAAAATGGAAAGATGTCCCTTGCTCCTGGTTAGGTAGAATCAATATTGTTAAAATGGCCGTATTTCCAAAACTTTTGTATAGATTCAACGCAGTTCCAATCAAAATACCAACAGCATACTTCACAGATCTAGAGAAAGTGATCCTAGAATTTATATGGAAATGGAAGAAGCCTCAAATGGCAAAAGCAATACTGAGCAATAAAACCAAAGCTGGTGGCATACCAATCCCAGACTTCAAGCTATACTACAAAGCAATAGTAATAAAAACGGCTTGGTACTGGAATAAAGATAGACATGTAGACCAATGGAACAGAATCGAGGACACAGAAACTTTTCCAGACATATTCAAATATATGCTCTTTGACAAAGGATCCAAATACCTACATTGGAGGAGAGATAGCCTATTTAAAAAATGGTGTTGGGAAAACTGGTTGTCAGTTTGTAGAAGAATGAAATTGGACCCATATCTTTCACCATACACTAAATTAAAATCAAAATGGATCAAAGATCTAAACATCAAGACAGAAACATTAAACCTTCTGGAAGACAGAACAGGTAAAACACTTGAAGACATAGGAGTAGGAAAGGACTTCCTAAACAGAACCTCAATCACACAAGAAATAACAACAAGAATCAACAAATGGACTACATTAGACTAAAGAGGTTCTGTACAGCAAAAGAGTCAATTAGGAGGGTGAAGACAAAACCCACAGAATGGGAAAAAAATCTTTGCTAGCTACTCCTCAGACAGAAGATTAATATCTAGAATATACAAAGAACTCAAAAAAATTAAACTACCTAAAATCAATGACCCACTCAAGAAATGGGCTAGAGAAATGAGCAGATACTTCACAGTGGAAGAAATGCAAATGGCCAATAAACATATGAAAAAAATGTTCAACATCTATGGCTATTAGAGAAATGCAAATTAAAACAACTCTAAGATTCCACCTTACCCCAGAAAGAATAGCAATCATTAGGAAGTCAAACAATAACAAATGCTGGCGGGGCTGTGGTGAAAAGGGAACCCTCCTACACTGCTGGTGGGAATGCAAACTAGTACAACCATTATGGAAATCAGTATGGAGATCTCTCAAGAGTCTGAATGTAGAAATCCCATATGACCCAGCCATTCCCCTACTAGGTATCTTTCCTGAAGAGTAGAGACATACTACAGAGATACTTGCACAACAATGTTTATAGCAGCACAATTTGTAATAGCTAAATTCTGGAAGCAACCTGTATACTCATCAATGGATAGCTGTATAAACAAAATGTGGTATCTATACATAATGGAATACTATTCAGCTATAAAGAATGACAAACTAGAGTCATTTGTAGGAAAATATATTGTTGAGTGAAATAAACCAGTCTCGCAAGCTGGAATACCACACGGTATCCCTCATTTAGTGAGGTAAAATACAACCAAAAGAAAAGAGTAAACAACGGATACAAAAAGACGAAGTGTTAGATATAAGCTAACAGACAAAGGTTTTAAGGGAACAAGAAGAGGGCAAAGGAGGAGGGGTATGGGAATCCAGAGGAATAATGATATCTTAAAAATAAGAACCTAATAACCCAAACTGAAATCAGTGACACGCACACTGGGTACTATAGTAATTTTATATTGTTGTGACTTACTGCTGTATGTAGGTGGTTGTTTACATTGCTCATTGTCATAAGCAAAAGGTACAATTAATTGTGGTCTGTAAGCTTGTGCAATTGCCTGTAAATTTGTGTAATTTTGGATAAATTTTAATAAAAATCTAAAAAAAAAGAAAAAGACAAAAGTGGTAAGACTCACATTTTCTGATTTCAAAATTTACTACAAAGCTATAGTAACCAACACAGTGTGTTACCAGCACAAGGACAAATAGACCAATGGAACAGATTCCAGAGTCCCAAAATAAATTTCTGTAGTTATGGCCAATTGGTTTGGACAAGGCTGCCAAGATCATGCAACAGGGAAAGAACAATCTTATCAACATATGATGCTTGAATAATTAGATAGTCTCATGCAAAAGAGTGAATTTAGACCTCTACATCATACCATATAAAAAAATCACTTCAAGTTTGGGTTTTTAGGTCCTTGTTTTTAAGATAGCTTTATTCCTCTGAATTCTCTCCCTCCCTTGTCTTTTTGTATCTATTATTTACCATTTTCTTTGTTTATATTTTGCCTTGCTCAAATGAAGGATACCACGTGGTATTCAATGCTTGTTGTTATGTGCAAAAGGTACAGTGTATTATGGTCTGTAAGTTTGCATAAGTTTTGATAAATTTTAATAAAAAAAAATTACTTCCATGTGGATCAAAGATCTAAATGTAAGAGCTAAAACTATAAAACTCTGAAAAGAAAACATGGGAGTAAATTTTTGTGACCTTAGATTAGGCAATGGTTTTGAAAATAGGACATCAAAAGTGCAAGCAATAAAAGAAAAATAAACTGGACTTCATTAAAATTAAAAACTTCTGTGCATTAAAAGGACACCATTACTGCTATGGTTTAGATCTAAAAATTTCCCTAAAAGTCTCATGTGTTCAGAGGTGGGCCTTTCAGAAGGTGATTAGATCTTGGGTGTGTATACTTAATCCATTGAAGAGTTCACAATTGAATGTGCATTAGGAGAAGGAGCCTGGTTGGTGGAGATGGGGCACTGGAGGGCATATCTCTTGCTCTGGTTCTTCCCTCTCTCTCTGCTTCCTGGATGCCAAAGATTGAGTAGTGTTCTTCCACTAGGCCCTTCTGCCATGCCATTTCTGCCTTGGAGCCACTTGGCTATGGACTGAACTATCTGAAACCATGAGCCAAAATAAACCTCATCTCCTTTAGGTTGGCGATGTCAGGTATTTTGTCCCAGCAATAAGAAAGCTGATTAATTACAATCACTGAAGTGAAAAAGACAACCCAGAGAATGGGAAAAAATATTTGCAAATCATTTATCTGGTAAAAACGCTTAACAATTCGACAAGAAAAAAAAAAAGAAAAAAGAAGAAAAAAAATTCAACAAGAAAAGGGCAAGTAACCTAACTTTAAAAACTGGCAAGGGATTTGACTAAACATCTCTCCAAAGAAGACAGACAAATAAGCAATAAGAAAATGATAAGATGCTCAATATCATTAGTCACGAGGGAAATGCAAATCCAAACCATGGATTACACTTCACAACCACTAGGATGGCTATTTTTTTTTCTTTTTTAGAATGGCTATTTTTTAAGAAACATCAATAACGAGTGTTAGCAGGGATGTAGAGAAACCAGACCTCTTACACATTGGTGATGGAATGTAAAATGGTGTAGTCAATGTGGCAAATAGTTTGGCTATTTCTCAAAAAGTTAAATGGAGAGTCACCTTATGACCCAGCCATTTCATATGTAGGTATGTATATAACTAAGAAAAATGAAACACGTCCACACAAAAACTTGTACATGAAAGTTTGTATGAGCACTATTCACAATAGCTGAAAGGTAAAAACAACCCCAAAGTCCATCAATGGATAAAACAACAAATGGTACATACACACAATGGAATATTGTTCGGCCATGGAAATGATGAAGTTCTAATGCATATTATACCATTGACAAACTATGAAAACATGCTAAGCTAGATGCAAAAGGTCACATACTATATGATTCCAATTATATAGTGTCCAGAATAGACAAATTCATGAGGAAAGAAAGTAGATTGGGGTTGCTGGGGGCCAGGAAAGGAGGAGGGAAAAGGGAGTGATTGCCCAATGGACATGGGGTTCCCTCTGCAGGCGATGACAATGCTCTGGAATTAGACAGTAGTGACAATTGTACAACACTGCAAATGTACTAAAAGATATAGAACTATGCACTTTAACATGATGAACTGTACGCTATGTGAATTTTACCTCTATAAAACAAAGATTTACCAGAGACACCGTAGTTAAAGGCCTAGCGTTAAAAGGGTTGAAATATAAAGGTGTCATAAAATGCCCAAGAGCCACTGACCTTGTTTCTCTGGGTTGCGGACCTGAGATGGCATGTCTTGGATTTCCAAGGTCCATTCCCCCTCAGCCTTTTCTCCCCAGCAGTGCACTGTCATGAACTCCCAGTTTGTGAACCCTTCATTTGAAAAATCCAGCAATCTGCAATTGAAGATGCAGTATTAGAAAATGAATACCAGAGGGACCTGGTCAAAGAGGGCTCAGTCTGGCCCAGGAGGAATCATCCCTCAGGAGCCTGCACCATCCAGTATAAACACATCTCAGGGTAAGGCCAGAGAGAAGAGGGGAAGGTGAAGGGCACAGGTCACATGTTGATGTCTTCAATGCCTGAGTTTCACCTCTGTTGCCTCACTGGACCTCCCTAACATCTGGAGAGGAGGGCAGGCAGGCCTCAACATACCCAGTCAAAGGTAGGGTCTCAGTCCCAGTATTCTCTCCCCATCCTAATTAACAGAGGCAGAATCCCAGGTATACTAGTTTGCTGCATGTCCCATGACTGGTAAGCAGCAGAGCTGGGACTTGAAGGGGACATTCTGACCTCTTCTGTGTTCCTTCTGCCACCAACAGGTGTTTATAAGGTCACCCACCAATGCTCTCAATGATGTCACTTTCCTGAGAAAGGTGTTTTCTCCCTCCCCATCTCAGCACTGATCTCACAGAACACATATGCCCAAACACCCAGATGCACAAAAACAGATAGAAGCTGGGCCACTTGATTCATGTAAGCTTGGAAGATGCTCACAAAGGAAGCCTTTCAAAAATGCATGTTTGTGGAATGAATGTCCACATTTGTTTTAGAGCTAGATTGTGTGCTGTTCTTACAAGGAAGCAAAAACAACTACTCAAACTTGGAAGAAAAGTGTTGCCCCCAAATCTCCAGGGCTGAACCAGTTTCCCTGGTTGCCTTTGGAGGAGATGGCCAGGATGGCCTGGTTGTGCTCCAGAATGGGCGGGAGATACTCCTGGGCCAAGCAGGAGTAGGAGAAGGCTCCCAGCACCCATTCTAGAGTGGCAGGTCTTCCCTGACTGTCCCTACCAGCCCTGGGCCTTTAGCTCCCCTTGGTTCCGATGTTTGGTTAACAACTAGCTGACACCTCTGTCCCACACCCCAGTGTTCCCCTCAGCCTGCTGTCCTCGAAGGAACAATTCCAAACTCTTCAATTCTCTCTTCCTCTTTCTTCATAGTCTAATTTTCTATCTCTATTTTGGAATAAGGATTTTTTTTTAACACAGAGCTTTTTATTGTTCATCTGAAATTTAAATATGTAAGTTCCACCTATGTGAGATTTCTCTCCCAGTCTGGGGGCTCTCTGAACACTAGGTGTATAAAGACGTAGATCAAAGGAGCATTCTTTGCAGAGAGACTAGCAAGGGAAGGCATTCTGGGTTTTCTACTAAGAAACTGCCAAGGTCAAGGCTGGTTTTCACACACAAAGCCAAGAAGAACCTGACCCACTGGGGACAGAACAAGGACACATGCTTTTAAATGCTGAGATCCTTAGGAAGGTGAATTTTTTCTTAGTGAAAAAATATGGCAACCCGAAAAAGCTGCTGAATTAAGTAAGATGTGAAGTAAGTAGAAGGTAATAGATCCTAAAACCAAAATCTTGATATAATCACAAAGTCTGCCTTTGGGGGAAAAAAACCCAACAAACTCCCCAGACTCAAATGACTGCCAAGTGACCTCAGGGCAGTATTTTAAAGCGCTTTATGGCACAGGTACAGCAAGCACTATTTGCAAGTAGGTAGCTGCAAATAAAGCCCAGGCTCTGCTCTCTATCATCTAAAGGGGCTCTAATACTGGGCTAGGACGAGAAGGACCAAGGTGAGAAGGGGGTAAAAAACAGACTCAGGATGTGTGGGAATGCTGGAGGGGTCAGTTTTCAGGCAGACTTCAGTAGGACATGAAGGGCAGCCGGATCTGTGCCAAGCATTCTTATCTATATTATCACGTTCAATTATTGTAATATTACTGTTTTCTTGTAACAGTCCTAATGTTTACACATATGTGAATGACTTCCAGAGGAGAATAAAGAGGACCCAAGTGACTGGTCCTGGGAACTAAGCTGGGAAGTGGAAAGGCCAGGGTATGAGCCCAAGTTTCTAGGCTCCAAAGCATACCTCCTCTGGTCACTGCCACTTGGCCAATCTGCCATCTGTCACCTCAGCTACTAAGCCTCACGTGGTTTCTCAGTCAGTTCAGGCCACTACCTTCTGGGGTCAAAACTTGGGTGCCTCTAGGAGCAAATGCAGCAGGGAGCTAATGGAAGTGGGGGTTCCAGTGAGAGGCAGGGAGCACGGGGAGCCCTGAAGCAGACCCACCTCTCTGCTCAATTCCAGGCCAGGGTATACAGGGAACTTGGGCCTGGTGTTGGAGACATTCCGGCTTTTCAAGAAATGCTAGAAATGTGCACATTCCGATTAAAATCTCTAAAAATTAAAACAAAAAACATCTCCTGGGAGCAAACACTAACAAGCTTCAGCATGCTGGCTGGTACCCCCAAACCGCTTATGCCCATAATGGCCTCCATCGGCAAAGGGAGAGTGTGGCTGCTTCTGCATTCTGAAGGGGAAGATGCTTCCACTCTGCTCTTCTGCTAAGAAAGTGGGACCCGGTCAGGGTCAAGCATGGTGGCCAAGCTCTCGGAATCCATAAACCATTGTCTTGGATCCATTCCAGTGCACTGAGGACAAAGCTGGTGCAGGGACCACCACGCACTGCTTGCCACCCCATCTGCAGGGTGTTGGTCCTGGAAGCTGGGCAGAGGGGTGTGAGGCACAGCACAGATCCCCCTCTCCTTGGGATAGTGGCTCTAGTGGCCTTTCATTGCTGTTAAGCCCTAAGCAAAGCAGGGCAAACTCTGTCTTATATAAGGTAGGTGAATAGGAGTTAAGAAAAAGGGGGGCTCCTGTGTGAGAACTTGTACTAAACACTCCCTGTTTCTGAGCCTCCTACAGCCCAAGTAAGGGCAGAATCCCCGGCAGGGAACCCCAGTGAGTCGCCTGGACTCCTCAGGCAGGGCACACCCCAGGCACAGGTGCTCTCTCCCGGGGCCGGGGCACAGTTGCCAGTTCTGGTTTTTAAGAGATACTGGAAATGCTGATTTGTTCATGCATCCATGAAACCTTCTTCTCTCTGCCTCTTAGCTAGAAAGAGACAAAAAGCCACCCCAGTTCTCCCCCAGTCCCCCTATAAATCTCTCCAGTCCACCTGCAAGCCCATATGAATGCATCTAAACATGTGCCCTTGTTTCTAATTTTGTTGAAGAAATGGCTCCATAGCCTTCCACAAACCATGAGCAAAGCTTTAAGAATTCTAAGTCTGCATCTGAGCGCCAGCATTTAGGAGAGAAGGCAGCAGAGAGCAGCCCAGAGCACCTTCCCTGCTCCCCACCCAAGTCGAAGCACCAGAGTCCGGCCATGCAGGTCCTAAGGGGCGGCCCACACTGAGTGGGGTGCTTCAGGAGATGACATTTCTCAGGTTGCCTGCACGGGCTTCCAATGCCAACTGAACAGGACAGACATGGCCTCCAATGCACTTCCAAGACCAAGGAAGGCACAGCCAGCTTTCCATTGACCTCCCCACTACACAACAAAACAGAGTAACAACTCCTTTGTCACTTCTTCCTGAAGACAAAAGTTTTGCAGGATTGTTTTAAAGACCAGGTTTCAGGGAGCAAGACTCCCCATGTGCATAGTGTCTGGACAGGGACAAAGTCCCCGGACAGGACCCTCGTGTGGCATAGAATTCTGGCCTTACCTCTTTGCCAAAAGTTGAGACTTGGTTCCCGAGGGGGAAATCAGGTGGATCTGGAGGTCTCCCCGGCGCGGGTGTGAGATGGAGATTCGGACAACCACGTGTTCCAGGTAGACCACACGCTGGTCTGAGTGGTCAGCGCAGGCGTTTGTCAGGGCCGTGGTCCGCAGCACCTGCACTATGGGGATGCTCCTGCGGAGGAGGAAGGGCTCAGTACTTGGCACCGAATCACTGAGCCTCATACACACAGAGGACCACGGACACAAGCACCCAAGCTCACTCCTTCCCTGGTGCAGCTCTGGGATCCGGGGATCCCCCGGGAGCAGCTGAGTCTCACTCTTGGATGTCCCACTCAACTCTGTCACCCGCCTTAGAAGACGTTGTGGTTCTGGAATTTGTTTAGAGATTGAAAGAAGGGGTTCTTGTGCAGACTTGGGCCAGTCTATCAAAGGACCGGCCCTTTGGTGTTCAGGAGACAACTTTTCTCTAAGTAGCAGGTGGCCAGCTCACTTTCTCAGTGGCCTGGGATAGATGAGGTTTTAACATCCCCCTACTTTATTGCAAAGAGGAGTCTTGAAAACAGAAGTTACAACACTGCACAAGAGCAAACGTTCTTAAACTGACTGGCACAAGACACTGATCAGAACATTTATGAGGATTAACCCATTTCATCCAGAAAGAAATTAAGGAATACAACCAAGGTCATGCAGCTACTGAGAAGTGCAGTGGGGGGTTGGCAGCTTACATTCTCTGCCTCGATCTCTGTAATGTTTCCTCGCGTGGATGTTTGTCCTACACTCAAGGGATCAAAGCTGCTGCAGCCTGTCTGTTTCTGGCTGTCATGTATAGACGGGGGTCCCTTCCCTCTCCTGCCCTGTGACAGAAGCTGATGATCACATTTCTCTTTACAAACTCGGGGCAGTTGGGATTGAATCTGGGATAACCACAAAGCTTCATCACTCAGAGTCATTTCCATCAGGATTTCCTGACGCAGAAAGCAGACACAGTCTGTGTCCAAAGGCAACTGCTCTGCCTGGGCTGGGCCACCCGGCTCACGTCTCCACCAACCCTGGCTCCCTCACCTGAACGATCTGCAATCTGAAGAACGATGGCATTCTTCGGTGGAGACTTGACCACCATGCGGCAGCACATTAACAACCCCCCGCTACACAGCTGGCGCTCAGTTTATTGTGGGGAGCACTTTCCCATTATGCCTGACTCCTGTGGGGAGACTCGAAGCATGTGCTCAGAGCCTCCCAGGAATTACATCGCTTGGCCCTACTGGGTCAAGTCATAAAAAACAATCAAAACAGTTAGAAACAGTGATGTAATTCCCTCGGCAACTCTGTAAATATTTGAAAACATGCTTCGCATGCACCGTAAATTGATTCAGAGGTGCTGACTTCTTTCATTAGCTTCCCCACGTTTTACTGTCTGTGTTTACTGGTGAGTGGGCCCCACCGCTCTGGCAGATGTGGAACACGGTGAAAAGCTCTGCAGAGTTCCAGGACCTGTAGGGCCCACATATTCCTCCAGGTACAGTGCTCACCTGCCCTGTGCACGAGGAGTGCAAACTGGGCATGCTGGGCTTAGGGATCCTCCATGTGCAGTGGGAAACAGGTTCCATTAATGCTTGCCTGGGGCTTCGAGATGTGGCTCTCAGTCAAGATCCCAAGACACAAGAATGACTCTACTGCCAAACTTTTAACACTTTTCCAGAGCCAAATAGGAAGATCAAGGTGTGAAAGAGACAAAAGCCTTAAAGCACTGTGTCCACCCCCAACTTTTTGCTAATTGTCAGGAGGAGCAATCACTGTACTTTAGAAATAGACCAAGACTGCTAGCAAGAAAATTTTAATACTATTGATAATTTAAGTGACAGGGTAAAATAAAAGACAACCGAACTCCAGCCTTTACCTTCCCTGCTGCCATATTCCCAGTCCATAGCACCAACACCTTGAGAAAAAAAAAACCCATCTCGATGAGTGTATTAAGATTGCATGCATCGGCCTCAGCAGTGACAGACTCCGCTGCTGGCCGAGAAAGGCAGGCCGGGTCTCCTCCGCAGGGAGCCACTCTGCTGCTCCCCAGGGTGGCAGCCGGGTTGGGCAGCGCGCAGTTCCTTCAGGAGTTAATGGAGTTGGTTTTCAAAGCCAAGGCACAGCTCTCCCCTGGGGCCAGCCAGCCTGGAGAACAAGGCTAACTGTAACAATTAGTTTTTATGTGAACTCTCTTAACTGTGAAATCATTACCGGCCACCAGGACTCCCCATTTCTGCAAGTTGTAGGGGACAGCTGGGAGCCAGGACGGCAAGCGACAGCAAGGACAGCAAATTGTTTCCCTCTTTCAAGGCATTCTTTGTGCACTTCTATGCACCTACCCTACCAAATCAGGGGACTTCCGCACTTTCTTAAAAAGAAGAGGCTTCAATAGCCAAGATGAAACTATCCTGTATTTCAGATAGAAACTTCAAGAAGTAGGGAAGCCAGATATCAAAAGCCATCACTTTTTAGGACTCAGTGAAATCCGAGACAGAAAGTGAAAATCAATGTAAAAAACTGAAAATTTAAAAAGTAAATTATTCTCTATCCTGTAATTAAGTCAAAGATAACGCAGAAACCGCAAGTCAACTGCAAACTTATTTATTTTTTAGATTAACAATGTGCAAGGATTATTTTTGTCACATGAACACAGCTAAACTGTACTTTAATCATAAAAAACTCATTTGGAAAGATCTTAAACTTCCCTAAGGAATCAAAAATGTTCTTCTGTGATTAAATTCTGAAACTGTTGTCTTATACATAGAGCCATCTTCCTAGCATGCTAGAGAAACCTAAAGCGTTAAAGAATCTCATGGGACCTGCCTGCAGCCTGAACAATGTTTAAACCAGGAAGACTTCAGACTTGGAAAAGATCCCTAATGGCAGAGAAATGCCACTTTCAGGCAGCCCACACTTCAGAATTCATTCCAGATATTCTTCATTCACCCTAAATTCTAGAACCGCTCCCTGCTTCCGAGGAAGTACAGAGCTCCATATCCACATCCACCTCCACATCCTACTGTTTCCATCCAGGCCACCAACATGGCGGCCTCCTTCTAGTTTTCCCCAATGCATAAAAATATAGAAAAGTTCCTAATTTTCCAACTTCACAACTCTGAGAGTCTTACAGCATCAAAGTAACATGCAAAGATAAACATTTTCAAGCAACCAGCTGGCAAGGAAGAGCAGAAGAACATGGGTCAAGGGCTGAGACCTTCTACTGTACCTGGGGTGGGGGGCTTCTAACTCTCCACTAATCTTTCCACTCTAACTAGGAAGCAGCTACATGTCAGGGTTTCTTGTTCCCACCATGAAGCCCTCACTCCAACTCAGCTTCATGGGGAGACCTGCGGCCTTATGGTTCCAGGGCAATGTTGCCCTGCCAAGTAACAGGACGGATCCAAGAGCTGGGCCAGGCCTAGTTCCTCATTAGACAATTCTGAGATCATATTGGGAGACCCCCTTGAATCGGAAGGCTGAAGTGTCCTTGGCATCTGCCTGGGAAAGAAGGGTTCACTGAGCAACTGAGGCCCATTACTGCAGAAGGCTGACTAGGAAGGCTTGTCAGAAAGTCTACATGAAAACACTTCGACTGAACAGTCAAAGAGTACTGAGTTGCTGGAGAGAGGTTAATCAGAGTATATTTGTTAAATAAAACTCTAGGAGAGTGATCTGATCTGGTAGAGGGCACAGAGGCTTCTGCATGGGTGTAGTAGGAAGTTTCTAAGAGATCCAAGTTCTAGGATGAATGTTCTTCACAGAGTGGTCTGAGATAGAGATTACTGTGTTAATTTGTGGACTTTGTTACTCCTATTACTTCACATTTAGAGTTTCCTTTGGATGAAATTACTTTTGGTTATCAAATGACAGTGTGGCATTTAAGGTAGAAATAAAATTTAACAACTTTATAAGAGAAGCCAATCTACTACATTAATTTAGACAAGGCTCTTCATGATTAACTGGGCTATAAGATGTTTTAATATACAACATTTAAATTTATAACACACATTTTTATTTTACGTGAAATGAGAGGGCTGAATTAGCTGGCTTTAAACATTCCTTGCAATCATAATAGTCTAAAATTCAATCTGATGGGGAGTAAAATAGACAAATAAAATTACTACAGTCAGTCCTCATTATGTATAGATTCTGTATTTGCACATATACTTACTGTCTTAGTTACCTTTCTCTCGTTGCTGAGACAAAATACCTGACACCCAAAATTAAGGGAAGAGAGGTTTATTTAGCTCACAGTTTGTAGAGGTTTCAGTCCACAATCAGCTGGCTCTAAGGCAGGTGGCATGGCAGACAGGCAGAAGGCAGCCAGGTAGGCAAGGGAACTAAGCAGCTTCTTCCTCTGCCTCATATCTTATCCAGGCTGCTAGGATTAGGGCAGTGCTAAACCAATCAGTGGATTGATTTAGTAATCACACGTCCTTAATCCCAGCACCACACACTCTAGATCCAGCTACCTCTTACTGCATGAGGCTTTGGGGGGACATTTAGGCACAAACCATAACACTTACTAAAATTTATCTGTATACCTAAACCAAAACTTGTGGCAAGTTAGTGGTCATTTGCAGGTGTGTACAGAGCAGCAAACTATTTGAATCTCCTATCACGTGTGTTCTAGCTGAATCCGAAGCAGGCCATACTCAGCCTTCTTCATTTCAGATCTCAGTGCTATGTTTTTCACATTTTTGTGTTGCTGATTCTGTTTTTTGCAAAGCTCTCCATGCACAGTGCGGTAGTGCTAGTGTTCTAAGCACAGATAGGCTTTCCCGTGCCTTACAGAGAAAATGTGTTCGATTCAGTTCAGGCATGAGTTACAACTCATGTTGTACCCTGCCTGTAAGTGGGAGGAAGGCTCCCCACAGAGGGCAAGAAGAACCTGGTCAGATGACAGGACTTGCCGGGCAGCCCCGCCAGTCTCTCACTGTTAGATTTTCATTTTGTTCAACCATATGTCTATGCAGCTGTCCATGCCTCACCAAACCCAAGCATTAAAAAGAGGATGGTTCACCTTATGTCTTTGGGTCTCCAATCTGAAGGCTTCTTTCATATTAAATTTTGATCAAATAAACTTGTTCTACTTTTCTTGTTAACCTGTCTTCTGCTGTAGAGGTATTAGCCATGAGCCTTTATGCTGGGCAGGAAAGGGACTGCCACCATTGTCCCTACACTCCCCCAGAGGAATGGTTCAGGCTTTGCTAACTCAGTGTATATGGTGACTCTATGTAACTATCATGAATAACAAGAAACAATCATCTTATTCCAACTCAAGTAACAATTTTAGAAGCAAATAGTTTTCACAATTTGGAGAAAGCAAGTTTACTTCAAAAACTAAGCTAAGGAGGTCAAGCGCTATAGGAAAACTGGCAGCTCATTAAAGTCCACCAGAGCCTGCAGGGGCATCAGGAGGCAGAAAAAATGTCGTGGGTCCAGGATGGTTGCCCCTAGGACGGAACTGCACAGCACCCCACAAGTTTTGAAGACATCAAGTTATGCCCTATGTAGTAATGGCCTGAAAGGAGGTATCAAAAGCAAGGGTTTCCGATGGCACCCAGGTATGCACAGAGGCCCGGAGGGATGCTCAGGGGAGGGTGGGAGAGTGGGGGGGGTCTGCAACATAAAAAGGAGCCCAAAGGAAAGAGGGACATCCAGCTTCCTAAACCGATGTTAGAGCAGACTGAACACCTGAGTACAGCTGGGAGTCCAACTGGCTGGCGTCCCATTCACACACACTCCAGCAGGACCCTGCAGCAGCCGGCCTCAAGAAGGTGCTGCCTATGAACCAGCAGGGGCTGGCCTCTCCGGTGCTGACACCGTGGCGACAATGCATCCAGCTAGCCAGGGACACAGAGGGAAGGGAAGAGGTCTTCCGGGGAAATGCAGAGAACTCTACTTGGTTCAGTATCTCCTGAGTTCCTACCTAGGGGAGCAAGGTGGATGCTGGTGACAACGCCTGGGTGGAAACTCAGCTCTGCAGCACCCCTGACCCCAGTATGTTGCTGAACTCCTTATGCCTCAGTCTCTTCATCTATGAAATGGGGATAATAGTTCCTGAACGGCATACCCTTGTCAGGGACTAGTTAATATGTGTAAAGTGCTTGGGACAATGCCTGGAGCATAGTAAGTGCCTTTACAATCATTATCATCTATCATCCACAGCCACATGCCCTTATATGTAGAGTTGTTTGAAAATGAGCATCATGTGCAGTCTGGTTTAATGAAATTTCAGAAATAATGAAATACCAGAAAAGAAAGGAGGATGTGGTTAAATCCAGAGCTAACTCCTGAACATCTATAAACAGATTATCTGCTGTACAGATAATCCTTAAAATTCAAACAATGCAGTGGTTTTGGGGATGGAAGTGTGTGTGTGTGTGTGTGAGAGAGAGAGAGAGAAAGAGGGGGAGAGAGAGAGAGAGAGAGAGATCTTTAAATAAAAGGTCAAAGTAAACAGTAAACTCTGACTGAATGGGAACCTTCCAAACCACCAAAAACTCAAGACGTGCAGGTAAGTTCCTCTTGCTTTGTGTTGGTTTAAGGGTTCTTTTGTTGTTATTGTTTCTCCAGCACTAAATTGGGAGTCACAGGCATCATAAACATTCTTGATTTTTAAAGATGCACAGGAAAGTATTGGGTAGAAAAATCCAAAGGATCAAATAAGACGTTAAATAGCTGGGCCTCTTTTTCTTCAAAGGAATTATATTAAGCTTGATTTTCTTTTTCACTCAAAGAAAAGTCACAAAGTATTAATTTTAACCTTCTTTATTTAATACATACAGAGTTAAAAATAATTTTGCATGGGCAGATGTCACTGGTCATGACCCTATTTACCGTTCTCTAATAGAAGAAAGGCTCTAACTAGATTGCAGCTATTTATACCCAGGAATAGGGAAGACTGTCTTTTCTTTTTTTTTTTTTTTTTGGTGCTGGGGATTGAACTCAGGGCCTTGTGCTTGCAAGGCAAGCACTCTAACCACTGAGTCAAATCCCCAGCCCCAGTCAGACTGTCTTTGATCTTCTATGTGTGTTCAAAATATCACAGCCAAGACCCAGGTACAGCTTGTATTTTCACCTACTGCTAACTCAGAGGACTCTTCGGTCTTTCTGTTTTGCAAAATGTTCCTTTTGTTCAGTTCATTCAGTTCAAGTGGTTTTCCCTTCTCCCTGCTTTTAGATTTAGCATTCAGTGACCACTACCAGTGACAGCTGTGACTGTGTAGACTCCTGCACAGGCAACTCACCGCCACAGGCTGGGTTCTAGGGGCTCAGTCTGTTCTGGGGCCAAGAAGGTGACAGGCTGTAAAGACTTCAGGAAGACGGCAAGATCTGGTTGTGCCTCGCGGCACAGGGTCCTGGCCTCCTACCCTCACCCCTGCCCACCCCTCCCCATGGTCCTTTTCCTCGTGGGCTTCCTGACTTTCTCCATGCTCTGAAGGACATTTCTTCTCTCCAGTACTGGGGGGTTGAACCCAGGGCCTCATGTACACTAGGCAAGTGCTCTACTGCCAGGCTACATCCCTAGTCTACCAGAGACTTCTTATCTATCAGCCAGATCCAAACAGAGACAGGCCGAAAGAGCCCTGGGCCACACTCTCCATACCTGGACAGTGTCCAGATTAGAAATACCAACATATTGCTTGAGGTTCTCTTTGGTGGTCCTTTTCCAGCCTGTGGGCTTTCCTCAAGTTTCAGAGAATCAGTGTCAGCTTCTACCTGAGGAGGAATGCTCTGGGGTCACTGCTGACACAGCCTGGTAGGGGTGGATGGGTCAATATCCCAGCCCTTCTCACTACAGACTTCCCACGACATCACTGTGGGCGTGGCAGGTGTGGGGGCCATAGTGCTTTCTAGAAGTTCACTGGGCTCAGTGGCTGGTGAACACAGTCCTCTGATTTGCAGTCACACCAGGGTGACATTTCCCTTCTACACAAGAGGAAGGCAGGTAAATATATCTCATATGGTGCATACAGATACACACGGGATAGTCACGTAAAGAGTCTCTGTCGCCTCTCTCTCTCTCTCCCTCCCTGCCCCTCTCCCTCTCCTGCCCCCTCCCTCTCTCTCTTTTCTGTTTCCCTCTTGTTCAGTTCTTACAATGGGAAGCAGCTGAAGCCAGACTTGAGATATTTAGAAAGTTCTAGGATTCCATCATGAGAGGAAGAAACCAGAATGAGGCCAAGAGAGTGAACAGCTGGACTGGGAAGTGCATGCGAAGGGAGTGGCCAGAGGAAGGACACTACCTTCTCATCGTTAAGCCAGGTGATCCCGGGGAGGAGGCAAAGCTAGATGAGAACTCTGGTGAGGGAAACTGGCCATAACCATGGTGGCAGGAGGGTACGACTCTGCAGCCCTGAGGCAGACAGAGCGGGCTGGCACTCCCCACCAGGAGACAAGGAGCACCAACATTCCCCACAGTGACATTAGTCTCTCTCTATATCCAGAGAGAACTGCATGGTAGAGTTAGACAAGTGGTTTGAGACAGCAGATTGGCTGAAAATCCCAGGAAGGGCCTGAAACTGCTAAAGGTAAAGATGACTTCCCTTCAGAAACAGAAGTCTGATTCTTGCCCTCACTTGGAATTTGTACAGCCCTTATTTTCCTCAAAGGACAGGAACAATGTCAAACTGTATGTTACGGCGGGTTCCCTCAACTTGTGCTGTCTAGACTCTGTGTGCTTTCACTTAAAAACAAAATAAAATAAAAATAAAAACAACCATTCGCCACCTAGGCACCACTCTACCATCTTAAAACGACTTCTGGCAGGAAAAGAATGCTTCATTCAGGAGCTGCCCTGACCAGGAGACCAGAGAGAGGGAAGAGGGCAGCAGGCGGGTCAGGAACCGGACCTGGAGCCCAGTGCCACCTTACCCTGCATCTGATCGTCCGTGTGGCAGGTATTTTCCAACATACAAAGCCAGTGAAGGCAAAAGGCCTCCCACAGAATCTCTCACTGTCTTTTGGATTTGTCAGGCAAGGGATCCCTAGAGAAAACAAGTTTTTAAGAAGCCACCAGTGAGACTTCCCCTGACTGGCTGAGCCGTCGGGTCTTTGAGCCATCACCCAATGGTCAGGTTGTGCAATTAGCCAGAGGACAGAAATGCAATTTTTTGAAAGATCCTTCTGTAGCTATTTATCTAATAAATACTTTCTGAATTCCTACCATTTGCAAGCTATCCAGGAGAAACTGTTCTCTCAACATTTTGTGGCAAAAGAGCCTAGTATCAGAGGGGAATATAGTCACGAGAGTTGGCAATCTCAAAGAGAGTGATCTGTATTTGTTGATAAAGCTGTGTATCTGTGTGTGTGTGTGTGTGTGTGTGTGTGTGTGTGTGTGTGGTGCTGGGAATAGAACCCAGGGCCTTGCCCGTGCTAGGCAAGTGCTCTATCTCTGAGCTATACTCCCAGCCCTGCAATGTCTCACTTCTAATCACTCTAATCACTTCATCATCTCTTTCACACACGCATTTTCCAAAGGTAACAAACAGTTATGGCTGGAAGTGCACTCTGTTCTTTATCCCGAAGCAGCACCATTTGCCTTCTTAGAAATCATAGTTCTAACAGCAGAATTAAGGAGGATAATCTGATTTTTGAATAGAGTAGGTTTCTTACCATGTGATTTGCTTTACAGCTGATTTCTGTGTACATAAAAATCTCAATGAACATATGTAACTGATTTAGAAAACCCTCCTCCAAGGAACAATGCACAGAAGGAAGATGAAGTCAGGGTCTTGCAGCCCACTATTTGAGACTTGTTAAAAAATCTCAGCACTTACACCATTGGAAGGTTTACGAGGCAGGATAAAAGCAACGCAGAGCTCCTGTGCACACTGGGTAACAAGCCCGGCCCTGCCACTGAGAAGCCGGTAGATGCTGCCATTGTTGTCTAAGCTGAATGGATTCACACTGTGGGATCTGGAGCAGGTAGCCTGGGCTGGGACCAGGACTCCAACCTCTAGTGGACGGAGAAGGACAGGAAGGACATTCTTAGCTGCTCCCCATTATGCCCTACTGGGCAGAACAGAGCCCTTGTCCAGCCCGCTATGCTAAACCTCCTCATGCACAAGAATTTTCACTACTAGGCTGAGGGATTCCGGCTGTGGAACTGGCTCCCTATCATGGCACAATCTGCTGCAAAAGAAGAAGAAGAAGCTTCAAGTTGGTTGAGAACTGAGAAAAGCATCTTTTCCTAGCTGTATAATCTGTAAGAGAAAAATGCAGATACACACAGACCCACCCTGCCACGCACAGGCACACGTGGGTTCCTGCCCATGCACACAGAAGCGCATGTATAAACACCTCCCACCGCCACACACCTTGCAGCAGAGTCAGGTCCCACAGGCTGAGAAGTCATGGATGCTGGAGCCTTACCTGGGCCTCTTGTCTGAGGTGGCTACACACATGTGCTGAGATGGTACTGCTGTCCACTTCTTCGCCTCCAGGACGATAGCTTCTGCATCCACCAAGCCAAATCCATAGAGATGGCTAACTGAAAAGACAGGGCCTTCAGAGCTGGGTTCTCCAGCTTCCCCCGGGAAGGCAGCAAGGCTGGCTGTCACTCTGCAGTGCTATGATGGAGCAACTGGGACCAAATGCATTCCCACCGGGGCTCCTGAAAAGCCCAAACTGCAGAGAGGTCTCTCTGTCTGCTGCTCAAGGGTCCCAGCTTCGCTCTGTGAACCGTGCTCCTTTTGCTTAGGAGAGTGGGCCAGGACACACGTGCCATTCTGGAAGTCAGAGTAAGAGTGGTGAGAGGGCCTAAGACTTCCATTTTTGGGGACAAAGACAGGTTTCTTCATGTTAAAAGCACTGCCAGCACCTGCGCTCTCTTAATCTTAGACCAGACAAGAAAAACAAAGTCTGAAATCTTAGGAGTGAAGGGTGTAGCTCAGAGGTAGAACACTTGTCAAGCATGTGCAGGGACCTGGGCTAGACCCCAGCATTGGAAAAACAAGTTCTTGAGACCTCACAGTTCACATGACTAGGACACACAACAAAAACAAGGCCAGCCAGGCTCATCACTTTTTTTTTCTTTTACCATTTTCTATCCCTGCTGAGTTCCCAGGGCATTCAGGGCAAGCGACACTGCATAGCACACAGACAAGAGTGCTTGTGGGCTGGCCTGATCCAGTGTTTAATTTGGCCAACGGAGGGGAGTTTCAGAGTTTAATTTAAGAGGCAAGGTCAAGAACTAGATATGATCTATTTTCCCATTTAATTAGGCCAAAATTGAAATGTGGGTCAGCTCTTGTTACAGCACAGCATTACCACCGACATTCCTGCCAACAAAGATGCATGGGGCCCCATCAATGGCTCCCTTATTAAAAAGCATGTCCTTTGGCCCTATGGTAGCAATGCTTTGACCTATATTTTACAGAGAGTACTATTGGGGTTGATGTCAAAATAGCTGGACCTCAGCTTCAAAAAAAGGGAACAAGTGCCCCCCCCATACCATGGCCCATCAAAAATTTTTCAAGTGACTCTGTTAAGAAGTTAGACAAACAAAGCCAATGGCCCCAGTCCTATAATTACCTGCTCCAGAGGCCTCAAATATCTGGGTTAATCAAGCCCTGACTGTGGGGCGATTTCATGGTATCTGGGTCTGTACCATACTGGGCTAGGGGTACAGACACTTCTGTCCCATGAGTTACCTTTATAATGTAGCAACTGGCCAAAAAGAGCTTTATAGTTAGAAAGTAATTTATGTAACTATCTCAATGTTCTCAAAGTACAGATGAGAAGCTTGAGAGCTAATTTCAAAATGACTAAGCTCCTGAGGGCTGAGAATGCAAGTTGCTCTTAGATGGCACACAAATTTTTTAATAATTTTAATAATGATGGATTTGTTTTAATGTATATGAAAGCAACTACAAATTTAAATCCATGATTCATTTAACATAATAAAATTTCCTTTTAAAATACATTTCTTTAAAGAGAATTATTAAGTATTTGAGTACAGGTGGTCCTTGAGTATGGCCAAAGTCAAAGAATTTAGGGTCCCTGGACTCTTGAGACCTGAGAGTTCACCCTTCAGGTCACTGTGGGTTGTAGGACACTCTTTGAAAATCACTGCATAAGTGTTTTTTATCCTTGTGACACATAATTAATATTAACAACTAATGCTAATGGGGGATTCCTTTTTTATTTATTTATTTTTTTTACCAAGAACATGTATTGGTACATTATATACATAATGATCATAATCAACATGGTTATTTTGTACCTGTACATGATGTATCTTGGCTTTTCCCCCTCTTCTCCTCCCCTCTCTTCCATTCACCCACCCCTCTCTATTTGCAACAACTTTATTTACACTTTTCCATTTTTTCCCTTTCATCTTATTTTTCTTTTAACCTTCTTCTTTATCCCCCTTTTCCCTATCTAGTTCTCCTCTCTTTTGAATACTATTTCTTTTTTTTTAACATAATATCTATTGTGGTTTTTCTACACAATGGAGTACTACATTGCCATAAAAAAGGATAAACTAGAGTCACTTGTGTATAAATGGATGTTCCTTGAGAACATACTATTGAGTGAAATAAATCAGACACTTATCAGTACACATTGAATTGTTTCTCTGATATGAGAAACCATAAGTGTAAATAAGGACAAAGGGGGATTCCTTTAAAGGGACTCATATTATCCCCCAGGACACATTCTGTGGGTCACCAGGGTCCATGCCCCTCCCACCAGGAGCTGCGCACCTTTATGCCCAGCCCCGTTCACTTTCCAGTCATTCGCCTTTAGGTGGGCCGGCCGGGACGTCTTCACTAGGAGGTGCTGGACGTCTCTCCAGGTTAACTGGCTGCTGCAATGAGACAACCACAGACTGTGAAGCGCACATGGCCCATTCAGAGGCACACTGGGAACCCGCCCAAGACTGAAGGGGAACAAGGCCCTCAGGCTCACACTCCTGTCCTTGGCAAGGGTGTGCTCGCCAACCTTTGTGTAAAGAATAGCTTCCAGCACTAAATCCAGCGATAAAGGAGCACAATGGGTGGTTTAAAATCCTTAAGCATGTAAGACCTCACTTTGCTGCCATGCTCTGCAGGAGAGTTTATACGGGGCCACACAGGACATTTTGGAAGTGGAGAGAAGAAAAACCTCGATGTCGCAGTAAATATTTATTAAGTATTTGGGGCAATTCTTTGTCACAATGAATGAGACTGCGCTTAAACTGTGATCAAGCTAGATATGTAGACCTACCAGCTACAGACTGCTTAATTCTAAATTTACAACACGCTTATTTTGGTGCAAAGCAGCAACATGCCACTCAAAGAACACATGCTTGCTGATACACGTGCACAGACCATGTTTCTCTGATTCTAAGATACAATTGTCTGCCTTTTAAACGTCCCCGAAACTGGATCCATCTGACCATTTGATGGCTCCAAAACCCTACTCTGTCTATAGCAGTGTCCTCACTGGGTGCTGGCCCATTGTCATTTCCATTGTCCTTTTCAGGACTGAATAATACATACTCTAAAAGAAATTCTTGATAATTATAAAATTCAAAGAAACAAAGAAATACTGTTTTATTTGCAGCAGTTCTAGTTTTGATATATAAAAGGATACATCTTACAACCTATGGCATCTTCAATTTGATGAAAAAGTATTTTCATACTATCTCTAGGCAGAGAGTAGTATAGAATAAAATATTATTTCTTTCTTCTCAGTATAGTCAGACATTTGAATTTATGAGCTTCCTAAAAGGCTGCTTTAAAAGATGGTACATGAAATACCTAGATAGGAGTCACTAATAAAAGGAATACATTTTTGTTATATTACACTAACATCTGAGAGAAAAGCTATATATATAGTTCTTGGTTCCACTCACAGTTTGACAGAAAAATATGCACAGCTATTTTCCCTTTCAATCTACAAAACTGCATCAGTGTTACGATCTTTTAATCAACCAGAAAATTAATCAAGGATGAATGAGCACCTATTATATCCAGAACTTTAACTCCCTAACATATTTTTAAAAAACTTTCTTTCCAGACTATTTTTTCAGGAGTTATCGAAATAGAGGTGGCCAAGACTCCAAGACTGTCCCAGAAGCTTAATCTGTGCACACATCTGCTTACTAGGAGTGCATGTGTGACCTACGTGTGTTCCTACAGCACATGTGAACCCATAAACATGTGATGCAAGCAGAACCTAGAGGGGCAGCTGCTGCCGAGAAGGGCCATGTGTGTGGGAGGTCGAGATGCTGAAGCACCCTGGCACTTGGCACCTCAGGACGGTTGGTGCCTGCTCTGGTCCACACGAGAGTCAGGGACCACCCACAGCAGAATAAAAGGTTCAAGTGCTGGGAAGGGGCCCTGCAGGGATCATGGTTCTTTCGTGCTCTCACAGTAGAGCCAAACTAGGACATGAATAGGGGCCCAGGGCTCAGCCTTATAGAAAGCAGCCCCAGAGTTAAAAATACAATTAGTACAAGCACATCCTACTAACACCGATGCAAGCAAGGGGCAAGTTCCCAAAAACCTGCTTATCCTGTGGTCAGCCAAGGAGCTTCTTACAACCGAGCTCAGATACTCTGTAAATGAGATTCCCTTATTTGCATGGAGGACCTGGATGGGAACTTTTGGTGGGTACTTTTCTATGTTAGTGATCCTTTTCCTTTGTTCAGGGAACTGCTGGTCTGACCTGCCTTTGGTCAGGGCTATGGCTTCTTTCCGTCTTAAGCAGAAGTCCCAATGAAAAGCCTTCCTGTACTTCTATTTCTTCTGGGTCTGGTCTCATTTCTACCATTTCCTGGACCCAAGATCCTGCCTCCAGTAATATACAGCATCATGGTCGTCTTCCCAGTCACCACTGTGTGTGTTGAAATGTCCATAGCACGTAGCTTGGTATTTTAACCATTTTTAAGTGTACAGTTCAGTAGCATTGAGGTACTTTCACGTTATCGTACAATCATCACCATTATCCATCCACAGAACATTTTCAGCTTCCCTAAATAAAACTCTGTGCCCATTAAATGCTAATTCTCTATTTCTACTTCCCCTAGTATCTACAAGCCATAATCCTACTTTTGATTTCTATGAATTTGACTACTTTAGGTACTTGTAAGGGAAATTACATACATATTGTGCCTGTCTTATTTCACTTTGTATAGTGTGTTCAAGTTTCATCCCTATTATAACATGTGTCATAATGTCTTTCTTTTTTTAATGCTGGATAAGAGGCCATTGTATATAGAGACCACACTATGCTTATCCACTCACCAACCCGTGGACACTAGGGTTGCTCCCACTTTTTGGCTGCAGAGAATGATGCCACCATGAACACAGGAGTATGAATACCTGCTCGGATCTCCGTTTTCATTTCATCTGGGCATATATGCAGAAGTGGGGTTGCTGGATTATATGGCAAATCTACGTTTAATTTTTTTTCAGTACTAAGGATTGAACCCAGGGCCTTTGCACTGACCTACATCCCCAACCCCCTTAATTTTTTTACTTTTTAAATTTTGAGACAGCGTCTTGCTAGGTTGCCCAGGCTGGGCATGAACTTGCAACCCTCCTGCCTCACTCTCCGAGTGCTGGATTACAGGTCTGCACCACCTTGCCCAGTCTTGTATAATTTTTTTCAAGGGAGTGTCATACTGTTCTCTATACTAGCTAGTCTGACCAATATTGCAAGCATAGCCCCACTTTGCCCATCTTCCCATGAGGAAGTCATCTGTGGCGTGAGTCTTGGGGTATGTTCTTCCCTCCAGGCTCATACTTTCTAGGTCCTAGCTCTGGCAGCCTTATGTTTTTCTGGTCATTCCCACAGCTATGCCCACCAGTCACTGGCCAGTCCCTGGCCCCCACACCTCTCACCTCAGCCGTGTTTACTCATTCATCCAGCCTGCGGTGTCTGCCTGGCACAGGAAGGCCTACTCCCATCCCCTTATCCTCTTCACCCTGGCGCGCAGGCCACCTGAGGGCTAGAGGAAGATTCCGAGGCCCCTGGTGGAGAGGTCCTAGGACTGGCTGTGGAGTTCAGTCAGCGCAGATGTGCTGCAGCCCTGGGTGGTGGTATGTCCTGGCAGATCACTGCTGCGTGTCAGTGGGGCCCACTCAGGATGGCCAAGGCCAGCTTTCCTGAGGGCTTAGCACCGCAGCGTCAGAGCGCACGAGCTCAGAGCTGGGAGCAGAATGAGTTCAGGAAGGGAGAAAGTTTGAAAACAGACTTCCTTTTTACTTTTACTTGTATGCATTTTCTGCTGCATTTATTCCCATACCTTAAGTTTTTATTTCTTCGTTTTTTTCTGGGATAGCCTTTTCATCTGTGCAACCTCCTCTTCTGGCAATGTGGCAGAAGGAGCTCATGGATGGTCTGGTCTCTTACCAGGAGCTCTGTAACTTTGGCCAGTGGCACATCTCAGGAGCTTTGTTTACCTGGACACACTCGATGACCACATGGCTACATCTATATCTAAACCCTCAGGTTCAGTGTAATTCTCTGTACTTTAAAGCAGGTGCAGAAAAATTCAGTATTCTGGGCCACTAACCCTGTGTCCAGCCCCACTGTTTGGTTTGTTCACACCTACCAACTTCCCCACTGTTAACAATGGAATGGCCAACACTGCATCTTAAAGCAACATCTTTCAGACACTTGGTGGCTTTTTACACATGCACACCCTGATGGCCTGGGCAGTTTCATGGGAATTGTTAAAGTGAACCTGAAGATTTGAGACCCTTGATTTGCATGATTTTGTGGGGTTTTTCTGGGTCAAGTGAATAGTAAACCATTTTCTCAGATCACCTCAGGCCGCTTACAGGAAGAGGAAGTTATAAAGCCCCCCAACTTTTTTTGGTGCTGGGGATCTAACTCAGGGCCTTGTGCTTGCAAGGCAAGCACTCTAAACACTAAGCTAAATCCCCAGCCCCTAAAGCCTTTACCAGGAGGAAATCCATGTTATTTTTTATTCCTGTAATAAAATCACAAGTATAACGGTACAGAAAATATGTCTAGAAAATGGTGTTGAAGTTCTTTTTCTTTGCAGTGCTGGAGATTGAACCCCAGGGCCATATGCATGCTAGGCAAGTGCACTATCACCAAGTTACTTCCCCAGCCTGAAAATGTTTCTCCTTGAAGACGGGAAGTCCCAAGACTGTCCCAAGCTATGGGGCAATTCTTACACATAAGGGTCTTTTTTCATTCTCAGCACATGCTGTCTGCAGATCCCCCTCCCCCATCCTCCCTGGAAGTTTGTCACCCTAAGACCATCTGTTTTGCCCTGGCTTCTACTCCATCAATAATGAGAGAGAGAGATAGAGAGAAAGAGAGAGAGAGAGAGCTGCTGAGGCCACTGAGGCCAGGATGCCTAGGCATGCTGGTATTCCAACCTCCAGGTCTCCTAAATGCAGAATGCCAGGTTCTCTGGATGTCATTTGTTCCTTCTTTGACAGATCCCATGAGTTTAAAAAGCTCTAAGCGGATGGTATTAAGTGGGTCTGCTGGTTTTGCCACCTGTAAATTTCCGAGGAGTTAAAACGAGGAAGGTGACTATCTGAGCTGACACGGGTCCACAGCCAAATTTCATAGCACCACTGGTCATGAAACAGGGTTTGTTTTCTACTTAGTTCTGACTAACAAAATTCCTTGCATGTTTTCAATAAGGAACGGAAGAAAATAGAGAGCTATGAATTGCTAAGTATGTGAGCGCAACTTTCCACACAAGTGATTAATTATTTAGAAAATTTTTAAAAGAGCCACAGGACACAGAAGTTAACATTTCTGGCCCAGAAACTGAAAATATTTAGCTGGATTTTTTTGTTGTTGTTGTTAAACTGGTAGCATTTGAGTCTTATGCTCTTTAGCTGTGTGGAAATCAACATGAAAACATGCATGACTATAAGGCTTTACACATCCCAAACATTCTTTTTGAATAATTTAAAAACTCATCTATGACAAGTGACTACTGAAAATAGCTGGGTTGTTCTGTGTCAATTTTGATGTCTAAAACTAAAACTTGCTTTTGACCCTACGACTGCACATGTAGTTAACTCTCTTTCCTTTCGGATCCATTTACGCACTAACAACTCCAGGATTTTTATTTGGTTTGCAGTGGATCATTTTACTGTCAATTTATAAACAAGAATTCCTAAAGCAAGGTTATCAGGCCCTACATCATGATTTTAGTGGGTGATGCAGAATAGGAGACAGGCTTAGGGTTGTGGCACACACAGTCCCTGGGGTCACAAAGTGAGAGGAGACAGTGGGCTTAGAAAAAGAAGGAACCACCTTGCACCACTGGTATGGCATAAAAAAGGAGATTTTTTTAAACAAGAGGAACCTTGAAGACAGTATGCCAAGTGAAATAAGCAAGCCACAGAAGGACAAACACGGGTGGAGTATCCCTTCGTCAAAATGCTTGGAACCAGAAGTATTCTGGAGTTTTAAAAAATTTTGGAGCATATGTGTAGTCTTTATGAGTGAGGCATTTCCTCATATGAAACTCTGCAATCTAAAATGCTCCAAAATTTGGAATATTTGGAACATGATGTTGACATTCAGAAAGCTTTTGGAGCATTTTGGATTTCAGATTTTCTACTACACAATTCTACTTGGAGAAAGTACCTAGAGTTGTTAAATCCATAAGGACAGAAGGCATAATGGTGGTTGTCAGGGGTGGAGAAAGTGGGTAGTAGGGAGTATTCTGGACTGAATAGTGTCATATATTGAAGTCCCAAGCCCGAGTACTTCAGAAGATATCTGTATTTGGAAATAGCGTTTTTCAAAAGGAAATGAAGATGAATGAGGTTATTTGGGCGGGCCTAATCCATTATGATTAATATCCTTATGGGAAGAGGAGATCTGGACAAGACTCCTACAGAGGGGCGACCACATGGTGATGCATGGAGAAGGTAGCTATCTGCAAGCCAAGAAGACATTAACCCTGCCAACACCTTGGCCGAGGACCTCTAATCTCCAGAACTTTGAGAAAATAAATTTCTGCTGCATACACCATCTTTCATGACAGCCTGAACAGACTAACACAAGTGGTTAGTGATCAACAGCGACAGACTTGCAGTCTGATAAGATGGATGAGTTCTGGAGACGGATGGTGGTAACGGCTACATGAGAATGTGAATGCACGTCATGCTGCTAAGCTGTGCACTTAAAAATGCTTAAAATGGTAAGTTTTATGTTATGCGTATTTGACCACAACATCACCATTTTCAAGAAAAGGAGAAGAGAGGAAAGTGGAAACTTACTTTGCTTCTAGAGCCAAGGCGATGATGCCAGCCACCATGGGGGCTGAGACCGAGGTCCCGGTGTGGCCATCGGTGCAGCGCTGACGCAAATCCGTCGTGACCTGTGTGACAGGGAGGCGTGTGAGGCAGGAATGGCGGAGAGGCTAATTCTCTCTCAGGGGATCGAGGCTACATAATGCGCTGCTCACTGGAGAGTGAGACCCTGGGTGCTGGGAATAGGAAAGGTGTCCGGCAAACGTGGGGCACAGTGCTCCCTGCTGAAGGGTACTGTTCTCCTGTGCAGAACGCAGACCCCACTGGAGAAATGCACCCATTTCTCATCTCAGGTGAAAACAGGGAGATGAGGTGGGGCAAAGACAGGCAGCCAGGAGCCACCCGCCATGAATTTTGATGACAGATCTGCTCAGCTTGTTCCTTAACACTGCAGAAGTGTGTGCAGAGAGACAGGTAAGGCAAAATGAAAGCAAGGGACCTTCTCCTTAAGTCTCTTGGTATCAGGCCTCTGCTGCTCGTGCCGAGTCCCCACAGCAAGACCGTCTGCCAGAACCCAGCTTAGTGTCTCTCAGACTTCAGGGTAGATGGAAAACAGCTGTTCATGAGGTTCCCAGGTAGCCCGGGTAGTGTTTTGGCCTGTAAGCCAGAAGGTCAGGGTCTTCATACAGATGTCCACCTCAGAACTGACAGGTAGTATGTCTAAAGCGCCCCAGCTCCATCTGCATGGAGTCTGCTGAGGGGGATGATAAGGCTGGCTGCTCTTTTGGGGAAGGTAGGGCTGGTTCTGCCACCTGCAGGCTTTGCATGGCCTGACCTGGGATGCTGACTGCAGGCAGGGAGGGACAGACTCAGGATCTCACCACGCTCAGCTTGATTTGTACCTCCCTTGGGAACTGAAATGGGGAGCGGTGGCCATGGAATCAGCTGTGCCAGGAAAGACTCCCCGCCTCACCCCCTGGCCAGGTGATCTTTTGCCCGTAGACTTTACAGATGGAATTAAGCTTTGCTAACCTTAACCCTGAAATGAGGGCTATTAGCCTGGATTATCTGGATGGGCCTGCTATACTCAGAGGGCCCTCAGGAGTGGAAGAGGAGGGTAACCAAGTCCGTCAGAAAGATGAAGCATAAGAAGGACTTGACCAATCACTGCTGGCTTAGAAGAGGGGAGTTGGGGAGACACAAGCCAAGGAACATGGGTGGTCTCTAGAGATGAGAAGGCCCCTCAGTTGGCAGACTACAAGAAAACAGGGAGCTTAGTCTCACAACCGCAGGGAACTGAATTCTGCCCACAATCTGAATGAGCAAGGAAATAGATTCTCTCACAGAGCCATCAGAAAGGGACACAGCCTGCCAACACCTTGCTTTTAGCCTGGTGAGACTCGAAGCAGAGACCCAGTCAAGGTTTCTGGACTTCTGACCTACAGAACTGTGAGATACCTATTTGTGCTGTTTTAAGCTGCTAAAATTTCTGTTGCCAATTTTTGTAACCCTTGCAAATAAATTCCTCCAGGGACAATAATCAAGATCCTCCCATACAGAGCACATTTCTCTGGTCATGTTCTAGCTGGGTGATGGTTCCCTGGGCAGAGATCTAACCTGTGTCACAGGTGTGTAGGAAGATTTGACAGGAATGTCAGCAGAGACCAGCTTCCTCCCACCTATTCAGCAGGACTAAGGCACCTAGACAAGGGAGGGCTGGCGAGGCTGGAGAACAGGGCTGAGGATGCAACTTCTCTGTCCTCAGCCTCTTCCTATGAAGTGGACACAATGATATGCTCTTCGTGTGGCATCTGTGTGGATCACAGTTGGGCACCTGCACATACTTGTGCTTACTAAACAGTGGTGGGCAAGGGAAACTAGGGGTGACTGGGCCAGAAACTGAGATACTGAGAGCACGAGGCCCACAGCTGGCTCTCCAGCCTCAGAGGAGAGATCCTGGGTGGTGAGCAGGGGCCTCCCCAGGAAGGACAGCTAAGCCAAATCACAGAACCCCTGGCGAGTCCTTGCATCATAGTAGGAACATGGCTCGCATTCAGCGAATGGACAAAACCTCATCTTCTGGTTAAAGATGCTTGCTTTAGGTTTTACTTTTTGACCAAAGATCATGTTTTTTTTGCACAAGGCATTCCTGACTCCTGGCAGACACTACTTGGCATCCACTGGACTGGGAGGGATGAAAGATTCAAGGGGACAGTACTCTGACTGCCTCCAGAGCCCTGCTGAACTCAGCACCATGACATGTTGACTGGCCAGAGCAGTCACTTGTGCCTTTGCAGGACCTCTAAGAGGATTTGAAGCGAAACTGGGCTCCATGGAGCAGATAAACAATGTCATTCGTATGTTCAGAATACAGTTCAAGGACAGCAACAGGAAAGGGTGTATTTTCTCATTTACCCCTTTCCCAAAGACATTCTACTCACAGACTATTGCTCAGAGAAGAGAATTTAAGAAAAAAAGGGAACAAAAGCATTTTGTAGCTAAGGCACACATGCACGCACACACACCCACGTGAACACCCACATACTGGTATGATTGTGTAGAAGGCGCAGAATCGTGGGTATATTATACCCTTATTTATTATTTATAACATTTCAGTTGATGAATTATTAATTTTAATTGTATAACTTTTTGTTATATTAAACAATAAGTACTTAACAGGAAAAATATCAAAAAATAAAGTATTGAATTTTTAAAATTTACTGAGTGTCGTAAAAAAGCATCAAAATATTCAACATTGACTGTTTTTTGGTATACAAAGTCTAAAAAATAACAACAGAAATAAATTCTTATAGGAACTACAATGAAAATACCGATATAACTCTACAACAAAAGTAATCTTTCCTTCCGTTATCACACCTAAGGCCGTCTTCACACACGACAGCAGCATGTTCCATATACATTATGCTGACAGCATGTGTGTTCTGCTTTCCTGCCTTTTTGTAGGACATACTTGACATCTTGCTGGTCTTGCTATTTTGTCAGAAGGTTCTTACTATATTACACAATGTGTAGTGAACAAGAACATAAAATATCAGTAAAATAAAGTACTAAATTTTTTTTAATGTATTGCATGCTTTGGATAAACATCATTTTCACATCAGCTGTGTCCTTGCTTACAAAACCTAAAAGACAATATCAGAAATAAATTCTTACATGAACTACAATGAAAATACAAACAAAAATCTACCACAGAAATAATCTTTGTTTCAATCGTCACCCCAAGGCAGTCTTCATACATGACAACTGCATGTTCCATGCACACATCTCACTTACACTGACAGCACATGTGCTTGCTTTCCTTTCCTGTGTGCCAGGCTGTTCTTTTTGCTTTTTAAATAGATTTTTATTAAAATGTATCCAAAATTACACAAACTTACATGCCATTACACAAGCTTACAGACCATAATATATTGTGCCTTTTGCTTATAACAACGAGCAATGTAAACACCCACGTAGATGCAGCATTAAGTCACAACTACATAAAGTTACCATAGTACCTAGTGTACGTGTTACTGTTTCAAGTTTGGGTTATTAGGTTCTTGATTTTAGGATATCATTATTCCTCTGGATTCCCATTCCCCTCCCCCTTTGCCCTCTTCTTCTTCCCTTGAAATCTTTACCTATTGGCGTAGATCTGACCCTTTGCCTTTTTGTATCCATTGTTTAACATTTTCTTTTGCTTGTCTTTTGCCTCACTCAAATGAGGGATACCATACTGTATTCAAGCTTGCAAGTCTGGTTTATTTTGCTCAATATTATATTTTCCAGGTCCATTCATTTGTCTATAAATGACTTTAATTTGTCCTTCTTTATAGCTGAATACTATCCCATTATATGTAGACACCACATTTTGTTTACCCAGTCATCTGTTGATGGGTATACAGGCTGCTTCCAGAATTCAGCTATTACAAATGGTGCTGCTAAAAATATTGGTATGCAGGTATCACTGTAGTATGATGTCTTTAGCTCTTCAGAGAAGATACCTAGTAGGGGAATGGCTGGGTCATATGGGATTTCTACTTGCAGGCTTTTGAGAAATCTCCATACTGATTTCCATAATGGTTGTACTAGTTTGCATTCACACCAACAGTGTAAGAGGGTTCTCTTTTTACTACAGCCACAGCAGCATTTGTTATTGTTTGACTTCCTAATGATTGTCATTCTTTGTAGGGTTAGGTGGAATCTTAGAGTTGTTTTAATTTGCATTTCTCTAATAGCCATAAATGTTGAACTTTTTTTTTTTTCACAGATTTGCTGGCCATTTGTATTTCTTCCACTGTGAAGTATCTGTTAATTTCTCCAGCCCATTTCTTGAGTGGGTCATTAATTTTAGGTAGTTTAATTTTTTTGAGTTCTTTGTATATTCTAGATATTAGTCCTCTCACTGAGGAGTAGCTAGCAAAGACTTTTTTCTCATTCTGCAGGTTTCCTCTTCACTCTACTAATTGACTCTTTTGCTGTACTCTTTTGCTCTTTAGTCTAATATAGTCCCATTTGTTGATTCTTGTTGCTATTTCCTGAGGTTCTGTTTAGAAAGTCCTTTCCTACTTCTATGTCTTCACGTGTTTCACCTATTTTGTCTTTCAGAAGGCTTAATGTTTCTGTTTTAATGTTTAGATCTTTGATCTATTTTTATTTTAATTTAGCGTATGGTGAGAGATATGGGGCCAGGTTCATTCTTCTACAAACAGATAACCAGTTTTCCCAACACCACTTGTTGAATTTGTGGAGGCTATCTTTCCTCCAATGTATGCTTTAGGATTGTTTGTCAAAGATCATGTATTTGAATATGTCTGGAGAAGTTTCTGTGTCCTCGATTCTGTTCCATTGGTCCACGTATCTATTTTTGTTCTAGTACCATGCTGTTTTTATTACTATTACTTTGTAGTATAGCTTGAAGTCTGGGATTGTTATGCCACTTGCTTTGGTTTCATTGCTCAGTATTGCTTTTGCTATTCAGGGTTTCTTCTGTTTCCATATAAATTTTAGGATTGTTTTCTCTAGATCTGTAAAGTATGCTGTTGGTATTTTGATCAGAACTGCATTGAAGCTGTATAACAGTTTTGGAAGTATGACCATTTTAAACAATATTGCTGCTGCCTAACCAGGAGCAAGGGACATCTTTCCATTTTCTAATATCCTCTTCAATCTCTTTTTTCAGAGTTTTCTTTGTAGAGGTCTTTCACTTCTTTAGTTAGGTTAATTCCTAAGTATTTCATTTTTCTTGAAGCAACTATGAATGGTATTGTTTTCATAATTCCCTTCTCATCCTGTTCATTGTTGGTACATATAAATGCTAATAAATTTTGCATGTCGATCTTATATCCTGCTACTTTGCTGGAGTTGGTTATTAATTCTAGGAGCTTTTTGGTGGAGTTTTTTGGGTCTTTCATGTAGAGTATCATGTCATCTGCAAATAGTGATAATTTGAATTTTTCCTTTCCTATATGTTTTCATTTTATTTCTTCTTCTTGCCTAATTGCTCTGGCTAATGTTTCAAGTACTATGTTAAATAACAAGTGATAGTAGACATCCTTGTCTTATTCCTGATTTTAAGGGAAATGCTTTCAGTTTTTCCCCATTTAATATGATGCTAGGTATTGGTTTGTCATAGATAGCCATTATCATATTTAGGTATGGTCCTTCTATACCTGATTTCTTCAGGATGGTGTGCTGGATTTTGTCGAAGGCCTTTTCTGTATCTATTGATATGATCATGTGGTTTTTGACCTTGCTCCTATTTATGTGGTGTATTACACTTATAGTCTTTCATATGTTGAACCATCCTTGTATCTCTGGGGTAAAACCTACTCGATCGTAGTGTATTAGCTTTTTGATAATATGTTGCATTCTATTTGCTAAATTCTTGTTGAGGATTTTTGCATCTATGTTCATTAAGGAGTTGGGTCTTTGTCTGTCATATTTATTTGATCTTTTAATTTTAGCAGATTTTGTTTTATGAAGGTAGGTGTTCCAGTATTTGGTGCATAAATTTTTATCAAAGTTATCTCTTCCTGTTGGATTGTTCCTTTAACTAGTATGTAGTGACCTTCTTTGTGTCTTCTAATCCATTTTAACTTGAAGTTTACTATGTCTGATATTTGAATTGCTAACTCTGCTCATTTTCTAGGTCCTGGTGCATAAAATATTGCCTTCCATCCTTTAATTTTGAGTCTATGAATATCTTTTTGGATTAGATGCATTTCTTGAATGCAACAGATTGTAGGGTACTGTTTTTTGATCCATTCTAGCACTCTGTGGCTTTCTATTGGAGAGTTGAGGCCGTTAACATTGATAGATGTTACTGAGATGAGTTGGTTATTTACTATCATTGTCTTCTTTGTCTGTTGGCTTATTGTTTTGCTTTTTCTGATGTATTTTGTTGTTGTTTATCCCCTGACCTCACTGGTTTCCTCAATATTTTCAGGTGTGTCCAATTCTATGTCTCTGTCTAGGATCTTCTTGAGAACTTTCTCTAGAGCTGGTTTAGCTCTCATATATCTTCCGAGCTGGTCTTTTTCACAGAAATACCTAATTTTTCCATCAATTTTAAAGGATAATTTTGTTGGACACATTAATCTGGGTTGGAAGTTATTTGCTTGTAGGGCTTGAAATACTTCACTCCAAGCTCTTCTGGCCTTCAGGGTTTGTGCTGAGAGATCTGCTGTGATTCTAATTGGTTTAGCTTTATATGTGATTTTTTGTTTTTCTCTGACTGCCTTTAAAATTCTATTTTTTTTTGCTGGCAATCTGTGAACTTCATAAGAATATGCCTTTGTGAACATCTCCTTTTGTTGTAGTTATTTGGCCTCCTATAAGCATCACTTACTTGAATTTTAAGGTCTTTTTTTATATTTGGGAAGTTTTCTTTGATAATTTCTGTAAGCATGTTTGTGAATCCACCTGTGTAGTTTTCAAGCTTTTCTTTGACTCCTATCAGTCTTAGATCATTTTTTTGTTTGTTTGTTTTCATCTAGGATCTCCTGTGTGGTTTTTTCTTGTTCTTTTATTTTCTTTTTGGCTTCTTTGAGCTCTTTATCATAATCTACTATTTTGTCCTCGATACTGGAAACCCTATCTTCACACTGGTCATTACGTGTATGTATAAATTCTAAGGTGCTCTTTATCTCCAGAATTTCTATCTGACATCTTTTTGAGGTTTCTGTGTCTTTGTTGAATCTGTCATTCAAGCTTTGAACTGTCTTGGTTAGCTCATGCAATTTTTTGCCTATTTTCCTGAAATTTATCATGGGCATCTTAAGTGATATTGCTGGAAATTTTTGATTCATTTCCTCTTTAAATTCTTCTATTTTTTTTTCATTTCTTCTATGATCTTTCCATAGATTTCTGCTATTTGGTATTTGTTTTCTCTGTTTCTTTCATCTTGTTCTGCCTTAGGAGAGTTGGAGGGATTTGGAAATCTTCTATTCTCTTGTTTCCCCATTTTCTTGTTTGAAGCTGTGTTTGTTTATATTTATATATCCCCCCCATTTTTTTCAGATTTTCTTCTCTTTTGAGGGAGGTGCTACTGGATGGGGGGCGGGGGGGTAAGAAGAGTTTGTGGCTATAGGAAGCTTTTTAGCATTTGTTGCTTTTCTGTAAGTAGTTTTCAACTTTCTGTGTCCAGTTCTTGTATTTATTTTTGTGTCTAGTTGTTTAAGTGATTTTGTCCCCATGTCTAGGGTTTGTGACCAGGATATTTCACTTTGAAGCAGTTTCTCTAGTTTGAGTCTTACATCATTTCTATATAATAGTCCTTGCAGTTGCTCTTCCTCCCCTTTGTCTATTCTCTGGATGAGGGGTAGAACCTAGCCAACTACTGAATCTGAACCAATGGAAGCACAATTCTACAATGGTAGAACAGCCTAATGAACTTTGAAAGAGTAAAAGGAGATACTAAATAACACAAAGACAAAGTGTACAAACTTAAGCCAATGAAATGTTTACTGGGAGCATCAATTAGATATTTCAGTGGGTCACTGCATATAAGTTTCCCAAATCCTTTCTTTGCCCTTATACTTAACAGTAGTTTTAACGGATCTACCTTCCAAAGCCCAGGCAGACAGAAGTCTAGGTAAAGCCAAAGTGGTAAGGTAAGAGAAATAGAGCTATAAAGAGAAAGAATTATAAAAAAATGAACAAGATTTATTTTTTTCTCTTCCTCTGTCTAAATTCTGTGTTCTGTAGTGTGGGATTAAGGAAACAGTAGAGGGGCAAAGGATTCTATTGATGATTTGAAGTTGTATATTTAGGAATGGGTATCAGGGAGGAATATATACAAAATTGGTATTGAGAAACGGGGGTGGGAGAGTTCTATGCTTGATTAGGTGGTAGGGGATTGCTTCAGTGAGTATGTACAAGATGTGAGGGATGAAGAAAGGTTAAAATGAGGGTAGGAAAGAAAAACAAAAACAGAAATATAAACAAGTGGACAACAACCATGAAACTGAGGGGAAAGAGGTCAGGTGAGAGGTTATGGGTAAAAGTAGGATGGGGTATGAGTGTGTGTGGGAAAGCTCCCTTACCCTCTATAAACTATATTGGATGGAAAGGAGGAAGGATATATATATGGGCACAGCCTAGGTAGACAGGCACGTCCATTAATGAGGGTAACAGGTATAGTGTATAACATGATAAAAATGTGGGGAGTTTTGTATAAGGAGGAATACAGCACTAAGTAAAAACTAATGAAAAAGATACAAAATTTAAACAGTTAAAATTTTTAAAAAGTATAAAGAGTATTATATGAATAAAAACTAAAGATAATACTGTCAAATGAAGAAGAGCAGTATGATTTAAAAAAAGAAAAAGATACAAACAGAAGCTAAAGTGGAGAAAAGAAAAAGAAAGAAAAGAGAATAAAAACAAATCAGGGCACAATCAAGCAAGAACTTAAATAGATAAAAATACCCCCAAAAACCAAAAAGTTTAAAAAATTTTTTAAAAATAAAAAAATTTTTAAAATTAGAAAAAAAAGAAACACTTTGTTTTGAGTTTGTGGCTCTTTTTAAGGTGCCAAACTCCAGTCAGGGTGTGTCTTTGTTTATGTTGGGCACTTGGGTGCAGTCTGCACCTACACTCTGCTGAGTGTGGAGGGTTGTTAAGGGTAGCAGCAAGACCTCACAGTGAACTACCAGTCATTATTTATCTGGGGGCTCAGACTGGCCACTGACCATCACAGTAACAGAGTTTGAGCTCTCCACAGCCTGCTGATTTATTTCTGTTGACTGCTACCTTCTGCCATTGAAGTTCCAGCCTGGTGCCCTTTCCCAAGCAAAATGGTAACCCCTCTCCCTTCTGATCCTCAGATTTCTATCCTAGCCCTACTCCACCTTCACTCACCGACTGTGGGCTCAGGGTTGCTGGGGATGCTGTGGGTTCAGTTCAAGTTGTTTTCTCCCACTCCATAAGACTGTTGCTAATTCTCCATTCCTCTGTGTGTAGAGAAGGCTCTTTATGTTGCCTTTTAGTTGGCAGCTGAGCTGGTACCACACAGCGCACTCTTCCCTTGAGTTCACTGTTCTTCCTCTCTGGCATCCCACCGGTCTCTACCAGATGTGTGGCACATTCTCACTGATCCCCACATACTCTGCCATGTGTGCCACACTGTCTTGCCCATCTCCATGATCTGTTTGGGTTTCTGCCACATGTATCATGCGGTCCCTTTGTTCTCTGCAGACTCTGGGGCTGTGCTGCAGTAGGGCTCCTCCATGACCCAACACAGCCTCTTCCATCTCTCTCTGGGCAGTTGTGTTACCTCTTCTGTAATTCTTAATACTGTTTTCTTCCTTTCTGTGTGTATTCCATTCACTTGCGTTCCTTTCAGGCCCTTACTTTTCCACCTGTGGGTGATTATCCCTGGAGGGTCTGATACACTGACACTCTCTGTTCTGCCATCTTGGGAGTCTCTCACCAGGCCGTTCTTGTCACCTCTCTTATCTTCCTCTTCTGTCAGAAGCTTTCTACTATATTATACAATATGCACTTAGCAGGAAGATAAGATACCAATAAAATAAAATACCAAATATGTAATGAGCGCTTAGAATAGACATCAACACTTTCACATAAGCTATGTACTTGCTGACAAAATCTAAAAGATAACATAAGAAATAAATTCCTTTGTGAACTACAATATAAATACAAACAAAAATCTACCACAGAAATAACCTTTGCTTCAACTGTCACCCCCAAGGCAGTCTTCACATATGAAAATTGCATGTTCCATCACATGTCTCACTTACACTGATAGTGTGTATGTTTTATTTTCCTGTCTTTTTTTGTAGGACACAGTTGGCACCCTTTTGTTTTTCCTGTTGTTGTAGGGGGTCTTTGTGATGCTGGGCCTGCCTCTTCATCTATCAGCTTAGCAGTGTGCTTCACAGTTTTTATCCATAGTTTTCTTGTGCACTTATTTTCTTTGTAAACTATTAAACTATTTATCCCATACACGTCTAGGATCAAGTAAAACGTAACCATTAGCTAATGCTTTGTTTTTCGAGTGACATCATAGTTGCTGTGTAATTCATCAGCAACATCTATTCCACCTTCGGTTTTGCTGTAGAAAGTTACCATCTCAGACTTCAGTTTTGTGGAGGTTTCCCTGTCAGTATTTCTACCATGGTGCAGTGCTGACATGTTGACATCAGCAGTACCAGTTTGTTTTTGTTTGGCATATAAGAGGCCAATGTTACATCTTTCTGAAATCCAAAGATCGTATAATACAATTCTCTATTTTGAAACTGCAGCATTTCATTTTGAGCTTCAGCTTTGTTCTTGCATACAGTTCCTACACTGGTCAACTTGTGCTCTGTTAGCAAATGTATCATCGACGGGAAACTGGTAAACCAATTGCTGGAATGTCACTTTCCAGTTAGTTTGGGAGATGGAAGCAACGAGTGTTTCCACAATATCATTTGGTTTATTACTACACAAATAAGTGCCTGATGGCTGAGTTTCAGAATAAACTTCTAAACTGAAAGCATAATGTCTTTGTGTCTACACTGGCATAAATTTTTCTGCCATATTTTGAAGGTTTTTTTTGACATATACACGCTGAAACTACAGTGGTCAAGAAATGCTGCTGGGTGTTCATCAAAAGTCATATATTCAGAGGTTGTGTGAATTTCTCGACAATTACCCACAAATTGTTCCAACAATGAGCAGAATGCAGCCAAATTATCAGTTCTTTTTCTTTCTTGGTGGGTGCTTTAGTCATCAGACCTCAGGCAATTTTGAAGGGAACCAAATCTCTTCAGTGTCATTGTTATTCTACAAACCTGAAGCTAACACCCTGTAGGTCTTTTACATCCATAAATTTTTTACACTCCCGCGATTTTAACAAGATAAAGCCGTGCTAAAGAACAGCAAACCTATCAATGCTTTCAGTTCAGCTTGCAAGGTGTCATAATAAACACATTTCTGAGTATGGCTATCGGTGCATTCAGAACGTTTTACTTGCATTCCGTCATTTGTGTATTTCACAACATCTTGCGGTATTTTGTCTGTTACAAACAACACCGAATGGCAGTGCTAGCATTCCAGTCAATAGGTTTCACCCCTGCCAAGATCCTCACTATATTTTTCAGACATAGTTTTAACATTGCATCATTCCATTTGGTTTCATGACCATTTTGTACCATTCTGACTAGTCAAATATGTACTAACCCTGCTGTTTCCTTCTTCATCTGAATCAGAACACCATTCCCTGTGCCTGTCTGTATCAGCTGATTTTGCTCCATTTCACTGTCACGGGAACTTTGGCTCATATGGGCAACATCAAATCCGAAATACACACCTGTTGCTGCTTTGGAGCTCCTGTACACAACTTGCTTTCATCTGGCAAGTGGGTGAATGCACAGATGGGTTCCTACTTTCCCCACACGCAGCTACTGTGAGCCACACCCACATTCCATTATGGTAAAGTACACATGTGCCTAACAGATGAATAGTGTGGGTATATTTCACCTCCTATAATGCTCAGGTAAACACACCCAAAACGTGTTACACAGAGCATAATGTGGGTGTAAATCCTGGTTTGACACTTTTGCATAGGTGCACACAACTTGCTGGTTGTCTTTTCCAAGTGGGTAAACACAAAGATTGCTTTGTGTTTGCTCTGTATCCCTCAAGCACAGCTACTCTAATGCTAAAGTACAAATTTATAGTAGAAAAGTATGTGATAGGTTTTTTTTTGTCTCCATTGTTATGCCCGGAGTATTAAACAAGCAAACCCAGCCACGAGCCCTGCTTCCAGAGCTGGCACATCCTTCCAGTATGCAGTTGAATGTACAGGGTGTCCAATAATGCAAGCCTTGACTTGTCCCCATTCGGCCAGTAGGCCTTTGTGGAGTTTTGGCCCAAGTGTGCAATTAATATGACTCTAGCAAGTCCATGTTCAAACCAGCTAGACATCTAACTGAACAGGACATGGTTTGGGATCTCAGTTGCCCATCCCAGGGCCGAGCGCACTTGCAGAAAGGGAAAGTAACAATTTAAATTAACACGTTAGTGAACCCGGCTGGGTCCTGCCAGGCTGGCAATGGAATGATGGTGACTGAATTGTCACTGATGCAGAGCAAAGTGGAGAATGGGAAGCTTGTGTGCTCCCCCAGAAAAATGTAACAATAAATTTGCAAATAATTTCTAAAGATGTGGCTAAGCAGCAGGGAAAGTGGAAAGATGCTAGCGAGCTTTAAAATTAAACCATGTCTGGCCAGCTTCACCATCTCATTTTTTAAACGTCTACAAACTAAACGACTGTGCATTTGAATTCAGCACTAATTTGGACTGGAAGCTCTCCCTTCCACCTTTTTTTTTTTTAAATAGGAAAGTATGTAGGGAAGGAAGAAGCACAAATTCCACCCATATACTAAAACAGCTATGGTTTGAGAAATCACTCAAGGGCTAGGGATGTAGCTCCACGGTACAGTGCCTGCCTGGCATGTGCAAGGCACTGGGTTCCATCCCCAGCACCACACACACACAAAAAGAGTAAAAGATAAATCATGCTTATGTTCACTTAAGTGAGCAGAACAGACCAAAACCACTGCTGGACTTCAAAGAGTTCAGGATATATTTCTTTGGTAGCAATGGAAACACAGAAGAGCACTTGGATTTCCAGAATATTTGAGTACAAAACCAGGACTTTCTCTTACTCTACTGTACAAGGCAAAACTGGATTGGTCAATGGAAATCTGAGTGATGTGACCACAGAATTTCAGAGCGCTAAAAGGAGACATGATGAGAATGAACCCCATTCTTAAATGATATTTTTAGATGGCTCAAGCCAGAGAAGGTTTTGCTTGGTATTTCTGGGCACAGATGAGCAAGGCAGGGTCTGAGGCAGGCTGCCAAGGGTCTGAGGTTGACCTCGAGGCTCAGATAGCTCCCTGAAAGCTAAGGCTGGGACCTGTGATCCAGCCCAATCTAATCTCACCCTAACTCATAGTTAAGGAACAGGAGTCCTCCCCAGAGGGCAGAAGCACATGTCATAAACCCTCCAACGCACCAGAAGAACTTACAATTTTCCGCTCATAGAAGGCCCCGCTGCTGTAGGTGGTGGCCAGGGTGGAGGCGCACTCCTCCAGGTACCAGGGCTTGTAGCCATTCTCAGTGGTGCTGCTCACTGAGATGGTGTAGATGCTGTTGGTGTAGCCGTCACAGGAGCAATAGTCTCCCTCTCTCCCGCCATTCCCGGAGGCCCAGACGAAAATGGAGCCCAGGCCCTGCCGGCCCTAAACGGAAGCAAGAACAACAAGGCATCAGCCACTATGGCCAAAACCCTGAGGGGCAGGTCTCACGCCCAGCCTGGAGAATCACCTTGAATGTTCCTCCCAAGGGGCCAAGATGAATGCACTAAGACCATCTTTGAGACACCGACAAGGCTCTGTTTTAATTTTAATGGAGCTATTTTGCCTGAGGCAACAGTCTTAAAACTGCAGAATGGCAGGACTGCTCAGGCGTATAAGTGCTAGAAAGACCCCTCTGTTCTTGGGAGGAAAATCCAGGGCCCTAACCCAAGCTGCTCCATTTCGGAGCAGTGCCTCTCATTTCCACCAGAATAGATGAGGATCAAAGAGACTGCCAGGGATACAAGTAACACTGAGATTATGGATGATGGCAGAATTTATAACTTTGATTTTTCTGGGCTGAAGGAGCTGGTTTTGTGAGAAAGAGAAGGAATTTTCTTAGAGAGTAAGCTAATTTTGCACAGAAGGATGAGACCATGAATCCTGCGTGAAGACTACCAGGTAAACAAGGCAATGGTCCAGAATGCTGGCGGCTGCCTGTCGGGGTCCTATTACAGTTCCTTAGGATCCCCACCGTGGGTCAGCGTTGGAGGTGGTCAGACTGTCAACACCAGTGCTGGTGGGTCACTGTTAAGAACATACGCGTGAAAACAAGCCTGTGAAAGATTGTGGCGGGCCAGGGCATGTTCCTGCGGCTCTGTTCTGTTCCACACTCACAGGATCAATGACAAAACAGAGTCATTCCAGCCACAAACACTAGCTAACGATTAGCTAAAAAGCACATTGACCGATTCAGTCCAATTGGCTGGACCTTTCGGTGGCACACAGCCAGCCCCAGAGGGTGGTGCCAACATCCATCTCCAAGAGACACCGGAAGCATCTGCATCCTTATGGAAGACCCTCCCTTCCAAACACATGGGAGGAAATGGATATTTATGTCCAGCAAGGGGTCAATATGATGATCCTGCAACCTGTGTCAAGTGGATTTGAAGCCCAGCTGCTACCTGTCTATACACACCCACCCTTAGAATTCCAGCTCCCCGTGGCTGAGAGGACCTGTCTGCTCCCCCAGTCCCACACCATTCTACTCTGTAGACCAGTAGTGGTGGACCTGTTGCACACATGCCATGGTGGGCTGTTTGTTATCACTGAAAGCTCTAAAAGGTTCACCATCATTGCTGTAGACCAAGGGGACTCCAGCCCAACATGAGGCTCTCAACAGAGCCTATGCGGAGGATCCTGGTGCTCAGCCTGCTGCTTCAAGCTGCTTCATTCACTCTGCTTTCTACGTCTCTCAGGTGGGATTACCTGATCAGCCAGTAGCTCACCAAAAAGCTTATTCAAATTTATCGAAAAATTAAATTCTAGAAGAAAGGCACAAAATACCAAGGAAATGGGTGTGTCTATGGGATTACAGTTATGTGCCACAAGAGGGTGCTTCAATCAATGCTGGACCACATCTAGGACCGTGGCTATACTGTATGGCTAGGTGTACAGGCTATACCATCTTGGTCTGTGTTAGTATTCTCTCTCACGCTCACATGGTGATGAAACTGCCTAATGATGCATTTTTCAGAACATGTCCCTGTCACTAAGCAAAGCAAGCTGAGTCACCTGGGGACCCGTTACAGTGCAGGCATGGACCCAGCAGGTCTGAGGTGCTGTCTTAGTCACCTTTCCATTACTATAACAAACACTTGAGACAATCAATTTTTAAAGAGAAGAGGAATAGTTTTGAGGCTTCAGTCCATGACTTGCACCATTGCTCTGGGCTTACTGCAGAGAAAGTTTATTCAAGTCATGGCCAGGAATGAAAGAGAGAGAGAGAGAGGAAGAGTGGGGTTCCACTGTCCTCTTTGAGGGAACACCCCTGACGATAAGACCTTCCACTGGGTCCTACCAACAAGCTGGAGACAAAGCGTTTCACACATGGGCCTTTGGAGGACACGGCAGATCTGAAGTATAGCAGGTGGGCCTGCAATTCTGCCTATGGAGCTCCTAGTAATTTTGGTCTTTCTACCAGACACCGCATATTGACTGTTAGGCCAATCCCTTCTCACAGGGCTCACAGAGTCAACAGCCTCTATCTGAAAAAGGTTTCCTGGAAGTGACATGGGAAGGAAGGAGAGGAGACACCAAGATCTGTGATATAAAGAGGCATTTTAGCTGTCTCTGAGGACTCTATGTTCACTCTACAGATCTTCCAGTGGTGTTTTGGAAAAGCCACAGGACAGAAGCTAACGGGGACTTTTCAAGCCTAGCCATGAATTTGCATTTCTATTCGGTAAAACTATAACCTCAACTGCATCACAGCATATCTAGTGTCCATTTTGAAGAGTGCAGATTTCATGCATGAGCTTGGACGCACCAGTCCTGAAGGCTGCTAGCGCCAGCCACCTGGACAAGGCCAGTGCTTTGAGTCACGGTGACGTTTAATCTCCCCTGGTGAACAACAAGCCATGTGAGGAGTGAGGCTTCATAAGGACCAACGTTAAACAGATCCCTGTTCCAAATTATAGCTTCTAAAGTCTCCTGCCACCAGACCACATCATCTCCCAAAGATGAAGTCAATTTTACAGAAAAAAGACCATAGGTGACAAACGGTACAGCATGGAGGAAAAACAGATGGGGAAATGTGGTTTGGTTTGAGATCATCAAATTTCTAGGAGGATTTTCCGTGACAGCTTTAGACAGCTGCGATTTAAGGGTCCCTATATGACATATTTTACTTCAGAATGACTAAAAAAACTAAATGACCTCCGTATTTTAAGAAACCATGACAAGATTGAGGGGGAGCCACATGGTCCCCTCTGCAAGTCCCTTTTCCCCCTGACAACTTGATGAAGCCAGCACTGCTCAGAATTCAGAATGCAAAGATCTGCTCTCTGCAGCTCCAACTTTCCAAAGTTTTGCACAGGCTCTGTCTGCACAAAACTAAGGGGACAATCCAAACCATCCCTGGAAAACAATCACTACCTCGCCTGGACACAGGGGGCTGCCTCCTAAGAGGCTGCATCTTTAGAAACCATCTCACAGAAATGCCAGATGTTCAGCATTAACACCATTCAAAGCAATATGTTTTGTGCAGAAAATGAGATCTCTAAATTAAGTCACCCTCTCTCTGAAGCCGAAATTCAGCTTAATTTTTAGGATGTTTCAGTTGTCATCGAGTCTGAGATCCAAGTGATCTAGTGGGTGGGAGGGGAGTTGAGTCATGGAAAGACGTGATTTATTTATTCAGCAGTCCCTCGTGGGCAGTGGCCGACTTGGTCATGCCCGCATCTGCCAGCACTCAACCGGCCCTGAACACGGCCCAGTTCAGGTGCTCAGCAGTCTATGGAGGCCACCTTTGTGTTTTCTAGAAGCCATGGAGATGAAAGAAGCAGTTAGCACTGGCTCCTTCCTTTCCTTTTCTCCTTACAGGGAGCAAGCACTAAGCTCAGAGGGACACAAGAATGGACACCTGCTTTCGGTCAGTGATTTCTAAGCCATTCAAACCTTGAGCAGCTGGGAGGAGACATCAGTGAAGGAGGAAATTCTCTCAACTTTGGTGCAGTACCCAGCCATCTATGCACCAGAGGAGGTGCAGCCAGGGCGTGCCTGGCAGGAGGCGGAGACAGGGAGCAGGCCTATGCCCAGGAAGCAGGCCTAAGGAAATGCGAGTTGGGGGTGGGGACTTGGGAGATTAAGTACAGTGGGAGAGAGGGTGACAAGGCTGGGGGCCTGTGAGAGCAAAATACTTGACCCCATGAGCAGCAAGTAATAGATGGCAAACAGACTCAATGCACCCAGGAAAGCAATCAAATCACATTACTCAGAAAAAGGAAATTGTGAACAGAATTTTTAAAAAATGTGCTCCTCTGTGGAGAAGAATTTGGGGTGGGTGGAGTGTGACAAAGAAAGGCCACTGTCAGTGTAATACTCTGGTACTATTTGATTTGCTTACTACTTATTAACCATATTTTGATCACTATGCACAGGTTACAGAACCATAAGAACTTCAAATTTTTAAAACTATATAAATGATAAAATGGCTCCCCCCACACCCCTTTCCTCTTCTGTTGCCACAGAAGCCAGATGCACCTAAACTTCCTGCTGGAATCCCTCACCCGCACCAACACTCATCGGCCACACTTGATGCTCTGGGTTTGGGACTTACTAGGCCACTCAGGGCCTCCTGGATGCTGACCACAGCTCTGTCTGCTTGCTCCAAGAAGCTGTCCTCACCTAGAAGTCTGCCATACAACCTGCTTGTAAGAACTGGTTCAATGCCAGGCACCTCTCCAGCCTCCAGCCTTCCTAACCCATGAAGTTCCAAATGGATGAGCACAGTGGCTGGTGTGTGGGCCTCCTGGGAGGAGCCTACCAGCCTCCCTGGCTTCAGTGGAGAGCCAGTCTCCTGGATGTGTCCTCTGCTTTGTCCCTAGCGAGGTCCTATCTCTGTTGAGTTGTGTACTGGTAGTGGTGGTGGTGAGAGGTGTCCAGCCCATGGCTTCTCGCTGCAGTAGGACACTGGATTCGCCACATGGCCTGTGACGAATACAGAAAGTTCCACAGCTGGGCATTTTAGTATGCAGTTAGGCTGAGAACAAGGACACCCTTTCTAACTGCATAGTCCAAGGAATGGGCAGGTGATATGACTCCTGCCCACCTCTACACCCCTCAGTCCGGAGGGCAGGCCCCAAGGCAGAGAGGGCCGGGCAAGTGAATGCCAGGCCGGCTCTTCCTGAACATGTGCCACCTTCCACTCACCTTGGTAAGCAGCCACCTCCCTGAGCCCCTAAGCGATTTCTCTCTCACTCTGGCCCTGGCACTGCAGCACTTCTTTGCTAGTCCTGTATCAGGGCTGTGGCTGGTGTTTCTCTGATATTTAGCTGCTTGAGACGTTTACTGTCACCCTTACCCCAGGAGCTCCCTTGTACCCCTGTGTTACTCACACCTTTTTAATGCCATACTCGAAAGCCTGTTTAGCCAGTCGGCCGGGCCCATCCACTGTCTTCCCGTCATCATCTGGCCCCCAGCTGGCGCTGTAAATGTCGATGTAGTTGGGTCGGATGCCCAGGGACTTGGCCTCAACCACATCTGTCACATCGCCGTCCAGCATGCGGATGCCTGAAAGCACAGGGGAAGCTTGTCATCAGCTCGCGCAGCAGGGGCCACCCTGGGCCTAGAGGTGAGCAAGGCCAGGGAGCCCCAGGCAAGCAGCTTAGATCTAGACACGGCATCACTGAGCTCCCCACGGGGAACTCCTACGTTGTTTTGGGAAGTTTGCTCCTCCTGTCTGTGCTGGCTGATGCGAAAGAATTAAAATAACACTGCAGGCCACACCATAAAGTGTTCCTGTTGCGTGGTGGCACCAAAGGAAAACCAACTACAGTACTTCCAAAAGAGAGGACTCAAAGGGTTTCCTCAGTACCATGATGTCATGCTGGTATCTAAAAATGCACATTGCTATAAGAGAACTCTGGAGTCCTTTTCAACTTGCCCAGCTGTTCGTCATTTATGTTTATTTCTCTTTCCTGTATGAGTCCATCCTATGTATAATTTATGATGAATCGCAAATGAGCTTTAACCTGGAAAACAGGAGCCCATGCCCTCGCCCATGGAGGAGGGCAGTGGGGGTCTTGGACTTGGCTAGCCAGCTCAGCTCCATCTGGGTTCAGTTCCATGTTCCCAGGAGGAGTCTTTAAGGTGGGAATCCAGCTTCATCAAGATGCCCCAAAAGGAGAGGGGTGAGTGGGCTCCCACACACTTCTCCCAACACCTGTGGTCCCAGCCAGGGACTTCTGTCCAGTGTCCACCTCCATTCTCCATCACACTCTACACCAAGCAGATGCACCCCCTCCCAACCACGATTTACCCAGAGAACAAGGCTGGGGGAGCTTGCATGAAACTGGGAAGCAGAAAGTAATGACAGCCGATAAATAAAGCCAGACTTCTCTGAGCCTTGGAAAACCTTGTCATGCCTCTCAGAGGCCCCCAGACTCCCTCTTACACTGGACTCAGTGCTGGGTGTGCCGTGGCCATGCTTTTGGTCAAAACAAATTCTTCATCTCAGAGTTACTTAGGCTATAATGGAAAAGGGGACTTTTTCTGATTCTAAGAATAATATCCGCTCTTTGATGAAAGTTTGGGAAATAGAGAAATAACAAATGATAATATTTTGGTTACTTTCGTCTAATATTTTTCTTTGCCTGCAGCATATACTTTACTTTCTTTCCAGATCTTCTCTTTTAAACTGAACTTTATATGGAACATTTTCCTATGCTGTTAACAACTCTTTCAAGACACGGTTGTTAAGGGCTGCAGTACCCTTCCCCTCACCCCCAGGTCCAGCAGATCTTTCTCCGAAGCTCCTCACCAAGCGTGGGTCCTCTGCCTCACCTATGCTGGACTCACTAATATCCCAGAAACTACATCCACACATAATGGGTTCCTCAAAACAGAAACTTTGAATATAACTGATCTTAACAGACAAAATATAGTTGGTTCTTTGTATGCACAGGTTTAGCATACACCAAAAATGTTCAGTAAAAGATGGTGTCAATGCTGAACAGGCACTGACTTTTCTGCTTGTCATTATTCCCTCATTGTACGGTGGAACAACTATGCACACAGCATCTACATTGTATCAGGCATTACTACATTGTGTTAGGTATTCACCTGGAGATGATTCAAAGTACACAGGAGGATGTGCAGAGATTATATGTAAACACTATGCCTTTTACATAAGGGACTTGAGCATCCATGGATCTTGCATCTGTGCATGGCGGGGGTCCTAGGGCCAATCCTTCTTAAATTTCAAGGGACAACTACAGTGACCTTCCCCGGAGGTAAAAAGAGACAGGACAGGACTCAAGTGGGAAAGAGACTGGGAGGAAACACCCTCCCTTGGGGCTCAGGGACTAATGTTTTATGTGCATTAAATCCTACTGTCCTATCATCTTCAACTAACTGCAGGGACATCCTGCTGTCACTTCTGATGGAAAACTGATGGGCAGAGATTCCTAACATGGACATTTCTAATTTTCTTGCCCTATATTCTCTCTCTCAGTAGCACATGGATTACAGACAGATAACTAAATGATTTGTTATGGTTTAAATGATAAAACTATGATTTGGAGGGTAAGAAACTTCTTATCTACAGCAGAATTTGAAGAAGATTTAGCTGCAGTAAATCTTTCCATTCTACTCAGTTTTAAAGGTATAGGTTCCTTAAACTTTCCCCCTTAGCATCTGCCCTTAAGTTCCTGAGTCAAGAGCAGGAGCAACAATATAGGGGTCACTCTGGCACGTCCTCAGGAGGCTGGGTGGTGCAGTTAGTGGTGGAAGTAGGGGAAGGAAGGGCTGTTGTAGGGGACAGTATCTTGGCCCTACACTTAAGTGGGGACACCAAACTTAACTGGAAACTCCTACTCTGAAAGCCTGGGAATTGTACTCAAAATTAACATCCGAAGTTCAACAACATGCCCAGAGAGATGGAGGCATGACAGTGGTGGAGGAGGGGGCTGAAGTCATGGGAAGAGCCATCTCTTTTTGTTTTATGCCCTTAAAAATGAGCAGTAGGAATAAATTGAAAGCCTCAACACCATCTGTCTTCTCGTCTGGCTCTTCATCTATTTCCTCCCTTCATTACCTAAGCTACCTGGTTGCAGTATAGCCTGAGGAAGACACCATCGGCCAAGCACAACTGACCATATGGCAAGAGGTTAGACACTTCGTCGCCCGCTCCAGAGGGGAGGCCCATGGAGCAGCGCTCCCTCTACCGACACGCATGCCACAGGTCAAGCCCTGCCATGACTACCAGCTCCAACCAGGAAGTGACTTTTGGGTTTTCTCATCTCATTGCAATGATGACAGGTTCCACCTCTGTGGGGTGCCAAACAAACTAAAAAGGAGGATCCGTGTATAGTTCTAAAGCACACAGGACTCCACTGAGCCTCAGTTTCCCCATTTGCAAAAGTGAATGTAATAACCATAACTATTTTCCCCCTTGTTTTCTAAAGATATACTATGCAATATGTATGAAGGATTGTATTCACATACATGTTAATTACAAAGCCTAATAAAATAATAGACCCCGTGAAACCCCTCTCGATGCAAGAATGAGCACATGACCCACTGGGAGCCTCTACCTATGTGTCCTTCTTATCATCGCCTGCCTCTGAGGAAACTGCTCAGAGTTTTGGATTATTCATCGATGGCCTTTTAAAAACTACTCTTTTCATACAATTGCATGCATGTTTAATTAATGTTGTTTAATTTTGCCTGTACTGGGCATTAATCCTCTGCTGGTCATGTAGGTTATAAAAACCTCACAGTTTACATGGTATTTTTTGCTTTATGGGATCTCTTGACAGGCAGAGTCTGCCTCTCTCTATCTCTCTGTGTCTATCTCTCTGTCTCCATCTCTCCACGCTAGAGATTGAACCCAGGGCCTCATCTATGTTGGGCATATGCTCTACCCCTGAGCTGTAACCCCTGCCACAGAGGTTCTTAATTTTAATAATAAGAGCTCATTTCCCTTTGAAGATCAAAGGAGATATAATGGGTCCCAATCTTCCCTGGGTTTGCTGGCACCAATGGGAAGGTCCCTTTTATAGCCTAGACAGAGCTAATGTAGCCCTAATCCACATGGGCTGTGACACTGGCTCGTTGTCCTTTCTCCTTTTTGGAGTTGTAGGTAGAGAGCAGGAGTCAGGGTGACCATGAGGCCCTGCCCTTTCCCAGTCTCTGGTCTGTGTGTCCAGCACTTCTGTCTCCATGGCTGTTGCAAGGACACTGGGCCCAAGCACCCAGCTGACTCAGCCACAAACCTCCAAGAGAGAGGTCACAGCCCATGTGGGGAGCTGATGGTGTGAGATGACAGAGGCAGCTCATGGTAGGGGGAAGAGAGCTAGTCAGACTCTTGGGAGGAATCCTAGATGGGCATGATCTTGGGCCATGGACTCAACCTTTCTACGTCCCTCTCTACAATATTCACCTGGTAGTTGAGAAGATCAATGAAAATACAAGCTGAAGCTCTGTGCTATGGTTTAGTTATGGTTTGAGTGTGTTCTCTCAGAAGCGTTCATACATGGGCAGCTGGGTCCCCAGTGTGGTAATTTTGGGAGGTGGTGGAACTTCTAAGGTTCAGCAATGGAGGTGCTGTGCTGCAGTTAGGAGGGGCTAAGGTAGCTCTTGTAGGACTCTGGTTAGTTCCTGTGAGACAGGGGCTTGTTACAAAAGAGCAGGACTGGCCCCTGTTCCTCTCTGGCTTCTTGTTTCACCATATGATCTCTCCCTCTAGCACATGCTCCTGCCACGTTCCTGTCTATGGGAAAGGGTTGACAGAGCCAGCACTATGCTGTTTGGACTATCAGGCTCTCAGACTGTGAGCTAAAGAAGCTTCTTTTCTTTATAAGTCACCCAACCTTGGGCATTTTGCTATGATAATGGAAAACAGACTAATATACTCTGGTAACCTGTACTACTGGATAAACAAAAGCAGTATTCTTTACAGCTTTACAGTTAGCAGTGGACTTTCTAGAGGACACCTTGCTGGCCACATAGGCAGCCAAAGCCTATTTCGATGTTCTAGTAGTGAAATTGAACCTGCTATTTTAAGACTTCTCATGTAAGTTATAAGAGGTGAAATGCCTATTTTTGAACAAGAACAGGATGCCAGAAGATATCCAAAAATATGTAAAAACGTAAGACCAGAATGATTTCCCGACACCTCTCACAATGCTTTTCCTTTTGGAAAAAGACTGATGGATGTGTGAGGAAGCAAGCATCATGTATTTAGATTTTAATGGAGCATCTATTTTCCCCAACATTGACAAGTTGCCAACAGAGAAAAGGTAAATATTTTCAGTAGAAACCTGCTGTTCCAACATTAGCTTTAAATGTGAATGGTTCTCTGGAAATGCCAAGGAAAAGAAAAACAGCAATCATTTCTCTAATGAAAAAAGAAAGGCCCATTTAATATAAATTGCTGGGTACAAAAATAATTTGGACAAATCATTTTGATGGCAAATTAACTCCCTGTTGTTAGCTTGCTAATGGATTGCTTTTCTGCCTGCTGGGTTCAGAGCTCATGGTGGCAAGATAAACATGCTTGGCTGGTCCACTCTAAGGATGGGTCTGCGGGTACAAGGTGGAAGGAGTATTGCAAAGAAACAACATGCTTGCTTCCCTGGACCTGAATACTTCATTTCTGGGTGAACAAGTCAGATTGTTACAAGGGACTAAACCCCACAACAGGCAAATCCAGGTACCCCAAGAAGCTCCACCTAGGAAAGAATCGAACAAGTTTGCCTCACTTTCAATAATATATGTATTTCTGTTAAATTGCCTAAACCCAATAATATTTTAAATGCCCTGGGCATTTAAATCTGCTGAAATGAACCATCGGATAAGTCTCTTGGTAAAGTTAAAACAACACTGTTTTCAGGGTGACCTGTCCTACCTCTTCTTCCCTTGTTTCTTATTTGTATCTTGACTTTCCAAATAATAGGCTTGTATAAGGCAAGGCAAACCTATCAACATGCAGTCAGCCCTAAAACTGAAGACGGAGCATTTGCCTTGAAAACCTTTTGAGGAATATCAATCTTAAAAGGAAAGAGGGGGCGGTGTTGGGGATTTAGCTCAGTGGTAGAGTGCTTGCCTAGCAAGTGCAAGGCCCTGAGTTCGATCCCCAGCAACCCCCAAGAAAAGATTAGCTAAAAGGAAAGGGAGAGTACACACACTCACATACATACACATGCACACACTCACACACGCACCTCCAATAGGAGAAGTCAGCCGCCTGCCTGGGTTGCCAATGTCTGGAGAAGGCAGGCAAGCAGACCACGCAGGGCCTACTTTTGTTCATCGAGAAGTAACATATTTTGCCTTTAGCAAATGAATGGCATGACAAAAGCAATGAACAGCAGCAAGTAAGATTAGATTGTTGCTTCCTGAGTGTGACGACTGGGCTTCTCCAACAAATTTGCTCATTAATCCTGAGTTTATTTTAGTAAATCCATGGAGAATTGTTTGTTTTGGGGGTTCTTTATTTTTCAGCAAAACTAGAGTACATTTTGTTCTATAAGCAGCCATGCTGGGACAAGTAAAGTTTCAACAGTTGTTTACAATGCTACAAACCTGAAAAGTTTCTGCCAACTCTCATTACTACCCAAAACTGTACTCGAGCTCTCCAATTTCTAAATATGCCCCCACAGGACAGTCTTGTGTTGGGAACCCCAGGGAGCTGCGGTCTGCTGAGCTGTCAAGCCATGTCTACGTTTGCTGTTGTCACACGAAGAGCCCTGGGCCCATGAGATGAAGCCTACCCTACGTAGGGGCCTTGTGTTAATTGTCTTTTGATTTCCTGTATTCCTGTGCTTTGACACCTGGGGTCTTGTTAACCCTATAAAGACTGTCTCTTCCAGGGCTAGCCATTTCCTATGGATAGTAAACACATTGACCCAGGAGTGCATCTTTCATACACAAAACAATCAATCTAGAGGGTACCTCCGAACACCTCCTTATTAGGCTCTCACATGCCTGGCCACTATTCCTCAGTCCTAACCACTACTGGGCAGATGCAAACAGCACATATGCCCCAGGGCCTGATGAAATTATCCAAATCAGCCAATCCCAGGCCTGCTCTCCCTACCTTGCTTTGCCTTTCCCATGGAAACTACAATAAATACTCCTGCCCATGTCATCCTGTTGGTTTTTGTGGCTCCTGCCTGACCCTAGTGTTTCCCTGGGAGGCCCTATGTGGTATGATGTGCCCAGTCCTCTTGGGAACTGTCACAAACTGCCTCTTTAACAATGGCAGTTGTTTCCTCATCAGGTGGTCTTGCCAATCCTAAATAATAATGAAAACTATATTTCTCTTTTATAATCAGGACCTGTTGATTTTTCAAGGACTAGTGAAAGAAAAGCCTAAATAATCATCTTAAGAGCTGATGTCTGCACTGAGCCTTCCATGGTCTTCCCACTTGGGAGCCAGGCCAAGTGAACGACCTGGGACTCAGTGACTCAGTATCTTGGGACGTAGGGCAGAAAAGTACTTCTCTGGGCCAGCCAGAGCACCCACATATTTACACCAAAAGTGAGGACAGCAGGAACCCCAAGAGGACTGTGGTTGTGACAGAGAAAGCCAACCCATGCCCAGACTTGGCTTCTGAAGAAGACAGCGGAAATCAGACATGATGCTGCCATAAGGAAAGGCCACTGTGGTGGTTAGGGTGGGGTGGTTAGGGGGTGTCAACTTGACTGCCTTTGAAATCTGTCTTGAGACTGATGAAGCACAACTGGGGAGTCGTGGAGGCATGGCCTTTGGTTCTACGTCTGGTCCTTGGTCTCTTCCTCTCTGGCACCATCCCCCTGCTTTGGTTTCTGGCCACCATCAACTAAGCAGCTTTGCTCTGCCATGAACTTCTGTCATGATGTTCCTGCCTCAGAGACAGATGATCATGGACTGACTCCCTTTAAAACATGAGCCAAATTAAAATTTTCATCCTTAAATTGTAGGTGTAGGGTACTGTGTCCAGGATGAGCAGGTTAATACAACCACCCAAGAGCTTGTTACTTAGACTTGAATGTACCCTCCCCCTGTGTCTTTGTGTGTGTCTGTATCTCTCACACACGTCTCAGGAACCCCAATCTCTGAAGCACATGACACTGGGAAGTGAGCCTCACCTGTCGTCTGGGGAAAGCTGCAGCTGGGTGGCCTGGAGAGGGAATGACCATCAGAGACACAGGACAAAGGGCTATGGAGAGTTCTTGTCCATCTCCTCCTTTCTGTGACTCCTGCTATGGCTAGGGGTGCTCAGAGCCACCAGGCAGGGGCCTTTGATTACAATGGGGTGGGGATGAAGGGCAGGGAAGTAGAACCCCTATTCCCTGATGGCACTGGCTCCTGACGTTCACCAAATTCCCCCAAAACCTCCCAGTGAATTTTAAGTCCTAGTGCAATTGAAAATGCACTTGGAGCCTTTGAAGATTAATCTGGGGCTTAAATGGTTCTAAAACGCTCACAAGCCTAAACTGCTTAATGGAAACGCTAATGAGACTGAATTTTGTGACTCAGAATTAACATAATTAACCAATTTATGGGCATGGATTAATTTAGCTGTTATGTACTTAACATTTTCATGTTTATGAAAGGAAAAATATGATTCAGTTCCCCAGTCAAAATATGGAGCAACTACACCAACAGAAATTAGGCTGTTGCTGTTTACTTTTCCTTCCCAGAAATAGAGTAAACAGGGCCTGAAAAGATGCACACACTTCGAGAGGCTGGAGCAGGGGAGTTTTTCCTGCTTCGAAGCATCACTTAGGCCTGAGGGGGGTCCTGGTGGCCTCCCACTGCTGGGCTCCCTTGCTACATGTCCCAGAAGCTGGCTGCTCCTGAGCAGCCTCAGGGATCGGGTCCCTCGGCTAGTGGTGCTTCTCAGAAGCAGGGTACGCTGTACCAAAACACTGTACATCTCACCCCTTCTGACCAGGAAAGCGTCCGAATTCTGTAAGCAATGGTATCAGTGAGGAGCCTGCCACAGGCTAAGTGCTGGTGAAGTTAAAGGGGTGAGGGCTCCACTCGCCTGCCCCATATGCTGCAAGCTTCCCTGACAAGCAAATTCGGCTCAGGCTCAGGCAGCACCTGTGGCCTTACGGAGCCTGTGGCAGAGGATGCCGGCTGGGACACAGAGCCAGGAGGTCTGATCCTGAGGACCGGATCACACCGGGGCAGGTATCGGCAGGAAGGGCCCTGTGCCCAGGGGCTCACTTTGAAGGTGGGCTGCTGCTGCTAAGGGGAAGCTAAGTCTGAAAGCCCCGTGCCACCCCACCCCCCGCCAATGTGGGGGGGGAACAATACGAGAAGTGAGCAAACTACGTGTAGCACCAACATTTTCTTTTTAAGATTAAATTTTAAAAAGGCACACAAAAAAAGAAGTTTTAAATGAACAAAGAAGCTCAGAAAGACAACTGTTACTCTCCACTGCTACCGTCCTATGCTATTCCCATCATCATCTTTTAAGCCAGCACAAAGAAGCAAGGCCAAGTTATATTTGGAAGGAATATGAATTCTGCCAAGAAAAACAATATAGTATTTGCACACCATGAAGGCTTCCCTTCTGCTTCTGCTTCCAGCCTCTGGGTTCTGGGGCAGCTGTCCTCATGGGGTCACCGCTATGTACTAGTGCCAGAAAGCTATGACTGCAACGGGGAGATCTATGTTCAAGTCAGCAGGCTGAGTTCATGTCTTTGCTGTGCCTCCTGCAGCTGTGTGACCTGGGGCCTGGTAATTCACCTCTCTGATTACTGGTTTCCCCCAGGTAAAATGGTCATGATACTACCCAGCTCACAGAATTGCTGTGAGCCTCAGATGCAGTGATGACTCTAAGGGCTTGGTGTCGGCATCTGCAACGAACAGCAGCCAGCAATGGCTGTTACTGTCATCACAATAAAAATACCAACGAGACTGGAGCAAGGTGAACTGAGCACACAGCCTACTCCCCCTCAGAGTCCAAAATCCAAAAAATAAACTTTAAAAGGAGCAGGCAAGGTTGGCTGGGGATTTAGCTCAGTGATTAGAGTGCTTGCCTTGCAAGCACAAGGGCCTGAGTTCGATCCCCGGCACCACAAAACACAGACACACACACACACACACACACACACACACACACACACAAAAGGAGCAGGCAAGGTGTTCTCAGGAACTCTGAGAGGCAGCAAACAGATGGGATGAGCTGGTAGGGGGCGCAGCGCCCTGGAGGGAGGGGTCTTCAGCTGGGGCACAGTGATTTCAGACGTGTTCAGAACCCTGAGGCCCGGTGTGCAAGGTCAGGAGGCCAGGGATGGGTCCCCGTGTGTGAGCCAGGCACAAGCAGGCTGAGCGGTGAGCAGCAGCGAGATTTGCCCAGAGGCAAACACAGTGAGAGAAGACAGCAGCCAGACAGCCGGGACAGCATCCCAGGCACAAGGGAGTCCACCTGCCACCCTTTCAGAGGGAGGACAGGTTCCTCCCAGGAACAGGTTTCCCACCCTCCTGCATCCCAGGAAGACCCCAACCATCAGACTGTGCAACCACTCACAGAGACAGGGGTCTGTGAGCACAGCAGGAGCAGAAAACCAAGAACCAGCAAATATTCACAAAGAAAAGCAGTATTGAGAAAGAGAGGGTCAAATCAAGGAGCAACATAAACAAAAATCACATGAACCCAAAGAGATGTTAAGAGAACGAGTCAAAAAAATCCTCCAAGATTAATATTCCAAGATTAACACGACATGAGGCAAGGTGACACAATATCTGTTAAAAATCAACCAGAGGACTTCTGCTTTCAGGATAAGGGAGTAGAAGCAATTCTACCCATTCTCCCTGCTCAGGAAAGGAAAATCCTGGATACTGTACACGAAACAAACATGAGAAAACTCTGAAAGGCAGAGAGAAGAAGGCAGTCTGGCTGGGGACCTTTGGCTTTGAGGAACAAGATGTGGTGAGGTGTTTCGATCTTCTTTTTTATCTCACATACCTCAGAGTTGGAGACAAAGATGCTGGCAGTCCAGAAACACCACTGGGAACAGACCAAAAAAACCCCAGAAAAACAGACTCAACAAATAACAAAATTCCACTTTCTCTAGCTAAAGCACCAGACAAGGGGCAGCCTAGCAAGATGGAAAACAGTCATACAATCACCACTCTCCTCCGGCCAAACACACAGGAAAAACTAAGGCACAGCACTCAGGTATACAGCAGCAGGGCTGATGGGGAGCTTGGACAACCACATTATTATCAGGTCAAGTACACCCCGAAGCAAAGGAAACTATCAGACAGAGAAAGACCCTTTATCAACAACACTAGATGCCAGAGACCATGGAGTGATGCTTCAAGATTCTTAATGAAAATTATTTTGAATTTAAAAGCTAAACCTAGTACCTTTTGTAGAAAGAAAATAAAGACATTAGATATCAAAGACTCAAAAAGTTCACTCTCTATGTAACCATCCATATATGTAGAGAAAACACTCGAGAATATCTTTTAAGGAATGATTTGGCGGATAAGAAAATCTAGTAAAATAAAGAAAAAAATCACATAAAAGAAGGAGGTAAGAAACAATGGTGACCAAAAAAATCCTGACCTTTATAGCTAAGCTCACATAACTACTGATGCATAATGTAAAATTGTTAAAAAATATAATATGGAGTTTGAAATCAGGAGGAGGTGAGGAGGGAGAGAAGAAAACAAAGAGACTGCAGCTGGGGAAGGTTCTTGATTTTCTCAGGAGAAGGAATAAGTATCAATTAATATTAAATACAGTAGAAAAACTTCAAACATATAACTTCAAACATATGTAATTCAGGATAATAGAAAAACAGAATGTAAAACTTTGAAGCCATTAGAAAGAAAGAAGGTAAAGAGAGAAGAAACTATATATAAAATATATATTTGAAAACAAAATACAATTACAAAAACCAATCCAAATATAAATGAAATCAGCACATGTGTGAATAAGAGATTCTTCATTTGTGTTTAAAAAAATAAATCCAGGTGGATGCTGTTTACAAAACTAAGGTTAAAAATAAAAGATGAAAAATACATGAGGAAGCTGTAAAAAATAACTTAGCAGATGTGGCAATATTGCTATCAGCCAAAGTATAATTAAAGGCAAAGAAAAAAAAATAAAGAGAAGATTTTTATACTGATTAAAGATTCATTATACCAAGAAGAGATATCCTTCATGGACCTTATAACACAACTATAAAATATATACAGCAAAAGAGGAAAGAAATTGACAAATCCATAGTTATCATGGAGACCAACATCTCTTCTTAGAAACAGGTCCAGTAGACAAAAAATAAGAAAGACTCCAGATGTTCTGAATACGCTTGCGCCAACAATGGGTGACAAATCAGGCGCCTGTAGGCAGAAGGTAGGCAGGGCGAATGGATGAAGTTCTGAGATCCCTGGACCACGGCAGGGACAGGAAGCAGCTGCTGTGTGCCTGCGGTTAACTGTTGTCATGAAGGAATGAGGATCCAAGAGGGACAACGTGTCTGATTTTTCAAGAGAAGCTCAAATCCATATTTTTATACAAAATCTGCATTTGCAAATGTTTGCTTGAATTTGAAAAAAGGACTGTGTAGGTCAAACAGAACACATCTGCTGGCCAAACGTAGCCACCAGTTGTAACCTCTCATCTAATTTAAATATAGATTCTTGTACTCAATAACTACAGAATAAAAATACTCTTCAAACTTTCATTGAACTATATTTAAAAATATGTGAGGCCACAGAGAAATCCTCATCCAGGCATGGTAGTAAACCCAGCCCTCTGGGAGGCTGAGGCAAGAGGACTACAAGTTTGAGCCCAGTATGAGCAACTTAGTGACTTAGTGAGATCTTGTCTCAAAATTAAAATTAAAAAGGGCTAAGGATGTGTAAAGGCCCTGAGTTCGATTCTTAGTATGGCAGGGTTGGGAGTGGGTAGCCAAAGGTGAAATTACAAAGTATTTAGAAATGAGGAGCAAAAAGAGTGTGGTATAATTAAACCAGTGATACATGTAATACATATATATACACCATTTATTAATTTATTAGGGCACGCGAATTCCTAAAAATAAAAAATTAAATGAGCATT